>JAVHNF010038983.1:8914-19270 GCA_034783455.1 Micropsitta finschii
GTCAGACAGACTAGATAGGGTTCCTCAGGACTTTGTCTAAGCCCACAGCTGACCCCAATTTGAACAGGACACTGGACTAGAAACCTCCTGAGCCACTTTCAGACTGAGTTATCCTATCATCCTACAAACAGCCCATCCTTGCTTTTTTCACTGGGACTAATTTTGTTTCCTGGTAACTTTCTTTAAACCAGAACCACAGCAGTTAATTCCCACAGAAATTTATCAATGTTACTATCATAACACTCTGGCCACACAACACCCTCAGCTTTTTGATCCTGCCACTTTTAGGCTCACAGGGATCTACTGAATTGAGTTCTCTGGTTTAGCTGAAAAAAAATCCAGGGGGAAGTACAGAGAAAGTATCTCTTTTCATCAGTCATGTTTCTTCCTTTGTACTTCATTGACTGTCTTCTGTTGGGGTAAGGAGGACAAAAGTTCTAAATCTCTTTAGACCACTCAGTATCTTATTAAATTGTATGTACCACATCGTCCAGTGTCTGTGTTCTGAAAGAGTTACAGCCTTTTCTCTTTTCTTAGGAAAATCCTTCCTGGCTCCTAACGATCTCCAGCAGTATTCTCTGAATCCACTCTCCATTGCTTTATCTGAGATGCATTGACTAGTATTGCAGACAGCAAGCACACTGATGATACTGCTGCTGAAGAAGTTTTGTGTTGTTCACATTCCCCCCTCATCGAGGCTTTGCAGACCCTAACATCTTATTTGCTTGGTTTTGAAAGCATCTGCTTACTGAGCAAAGGTTTTATGCGAACAAAGACACCCAGGGCTCTTTCAGTGTCTGGTATCATTAAGGTGTTCCATATGATTTATCTGTTTTCCCACCTCCATGCTCTGGTTTACACTCCTCCACACTAAGTTCATGATCCATGATGCATGTTACCTGCAGGTTGGAGCCTGCTGGAGCCAACTCTGATCTCAACAGAGCTGAAAAAGCTGCGTCACTGCCCAATGCGACCACCAGGCATGTGCTGAGGTGCATTCAGAATGAACCCTTGGATACTCTTTGCTACTTTTCAGGCAGTTTCCTCTCTCAGATAATTTACCATTCACAATACCATTTACCATTCTTTATCTCTTTCCACTTTTCAAAAGATTTCTGAGCAAGCTACATGAATTCATTCTTTATTTCCTGCTTTGCTGACAAATTCAAAGCACTTCATTAGACTACGGTGAGACAGTCTACTGGAGAAACAAGGCGATCATATTGACGAGATTCTATCAGGTTAAAAATACATGAAGACAGATACCTACAAACAACTTTACGATCATTTCAATCGGTTTAATAGGTACATGTAAAAGACTTACTGCCTTGTAATTACTCAGTTCAATCACAGAATCTTTCTTAAAAAGAAAACAAAACAAACCCCAAACAGGTAAAACATCTGCTACCCTGCCACCTTTCAGAGCAGATTCTCTTTTAACAATGGAAAGCATATTTCTTTCAACAGTCCACAACTTGACTCTCTTCTGAGCTCTCAAATATACACCATCTGGGCTTGTTCACTTGCTGTTTTAAACTACTTGTTCCAGGAACAATTCTCCTGCCACTTGAGCTTCCAAGAATATGTCATTATGGCTAGAATGCTGTTGATCAATGCTAGGTACAACAACTTGTACCCAGCAGATATCTTTTCTCTTCTTGACCCCCTCAGTGGTGCCTCAGTACATACCATCCTCAATTACTCATCTTTAAAGAAAGCCTGACTCTATACCTTCAAAAGAGGGAAATGCCATGTTACCTTGGGAGCAATTTCCTGGGTTTCACAAGAAATGCCAGGACAAGTGGGATTATTTAACACTAGAAAGCAAAGCAAAACGTAACCTTTGTTTTCATACATATAATTTCCTTGTGGTGAAATGACCAATTATCCCATCCTGCAGACAAATTCTCTCCCCCCCATCTCCTGGCTGGTGACATAGCCCAGCAGGTAGCTGCATTCCTAACTGGCTGTAGGAAGACCTAGTGCTGAGTCTGCAGCACCTGTCTCACCCAGGCAGGAAACACAGAGGAAGGCCATGTTTGTGTGCTAGGCAGTGGCTTGCTGCAGGAAGGGTGGCACCTTTCTCATCAGGAGCACCTTTCTCCCACTTCCTCCACCAGCAAGAACAACATAGGTGTGGTCTTGACTGTCCTGTAAGGCTGGCCAGAATGTAATGGGAAGTCAAAGAATGGGATCAAAGTGACTGATACCACCTCAGTCTTCAGAAATCAGTTAACTGCCACAGCCTGTATGAACCTGGGCTGCTAATACCGGTGGTGACAGGGATATGATGATGCGATGCACACTGCTGCACTGGCACTGATAGTATTAATGCCCTCCTCTTCTCTTTTTGTGAAAGCTGTGGCCTACATATTTCAAGGTTGGTAACAAAACTTTCAGTCAAGACAGTCCAAATACTGCAAAAAGAAAGAATTTCTGCTGTGTTTGTTCTGGAAACCACACCAGAAGGCAATCCCTAGGGATTCTTCCAGACCAAATCCTGTAACAAAAAATCTCCCCACAGGTTCCTGATGGAGAAGAACTTACATGTCAATAGTATAACTTCTGAAAAAGCACATTATCCTCCATACTTTTAGAGACTCCTCACTACAGCCTGTTCTCTCCAGGTTCCTGCACTAACCAACACCTTTATTGCCGACACTGCTCTGCAAAGACACAGCACCAGACCTGTACAGTGCAGAGTCTCTGTGTTCAAAGAACTGCAAATAAATGTACACTGAGGACAGCAGCGCTTGTTCTGTGAGGAGACAGCAAAGGTAAGTATGGAAAAGGAATTCAAAGTCAGGTACCAGTCCTCATGTCCTGGTCCCTGACGGCCTTCCTGTGCCAGAAAAGGATGACAAAACCAGATGGGGAAAATAGGAAATGACAAATCAACTCAAGTTTGTATAAGCAAGGAAATGATAGCTGGAAAATCATTATCAGATTCTAAGGAGCAATTTTAGCATTGACCAGTATCAATGTCTACCTGACACTACCCACTTCCATTACCTGATATCCCATCAGAGTACCATGCTCCCATTTGTTTTCCAGACTATCCTCCCCCTGCTAGTACCTTGTACATATGGCAAAGCATTTCACAGCCAGTAAAAATCCATCATACTCCAGACATGAATTTTAAATCACTACTTACACGACAAAATGTCCCTTTTGAACACTGTAGAGACCAACCTTACTTCATAAAGCACTCCACTGGAAGGGAGAAGTCTTTACTTTCTACCTCCTCTGGAAAGATAAAGGGGAAGTGGAAATAAAAACTAACGGTTGCTCAGGTGCAAATGCTCATGATTTGTATGCAAACACAGTAGCATACAGATCAGAAATACATGCATCTGGAGTTTCAAAAGTGGTTATTTGATTTCACTGAAAACAACAAGAAATTACTAATTTAAACAGAAAAATACAATTGAGAATTAAGGACTGAATAAAAACATTTCGGAAGAGGCCAATAAGAGAACAATGCTTCTTAAAACCTAACTTGGTTTTCAGAGAAAGAAATCAGAGTAACAATAAAAACAAATATATAAAATAACAGTATGGTAAGGGAATGGGATAGAACCGAATATAAGCAATGGATTTTATTAACACAAGAAGGAGGTAAAAGTACCTAAGATTATTTATCTGTACAGAAAAGTTAAAGACTTTCCAAAAGATCTTCTGGTGTGCATCAAAACAAACAAAAAAAAAAACCTGCCAAGGCCACTAGATCATTATAAAGCAAAGTGTAGAACTGTTAATATTGAGAATACAAATATTCTTACAATATCCACCTCACAATGTGTCTATTCTAACAGCAATCCAAAGCATACTGAAAAGCAGCTATTGAAGGTGTTTCCGTAAACAGATCATTTGTAAGTGTGATTTTTCAAAAAGGACAATTAGGGAAATAAACACCCATATTTCAGACTGAGATCAACACCAAACTGTGAAAGAAATGGCTTATATGGGAATTGATGAGTAAGGATAGATAGTAAAATTAATACTAATCAACACAGCTTTATGAAACCCAAGATCTCCTATGTTAAGCTAATACGTTTTTAATGTGTTAACACAGGTGTAATCTCTTTGTAAATCATTAAAGAACCATCAAAGGACAAAATGATTAATTAAAAGCATACAAAATCAATACAACACATTTAGAATTATTAAAATGTAGCTAGGTAAGTTTCGAATTGCAACTGCAAACAGTAGTCGGTGCATTGAAGGCATTATGTTTCTAGCAGCATCCCACAGGGATTAACTCTCCGCCTATCTTGTTTTTCTATTATTTAGACTTAAGAAATGAGTTGGAAGAGACATAGACCATCACTGATCAAGCTGTCTGGTCATGCAGTGGAGGGAACTATTGAAGTTGTTGACAGAGAAGCAGACTGATGCAAGCCACTTGGTAAACCACTGCAAATCTCAGTATACAGTCCCAGATTTGGGACAAGGCCATACTTACAGGATAGGTAAATCTACTCTGGAAAACAACAACTACAAAGGAGTTTGGAGTCTGGACACATGTTAGAATACTGGCAGGCCCCTGTGGGAATCTGTAGCCATATAGATACAAGATTCTATATTTCTTGTAGTGGGTACATGTGAACACTATGGTGATATTGGTACAGTGCACCTAAGGCATGATTCCTTCCAAGGAGGAAGCACCGCTCACAGCACACAGAGCCAGTGGCACATGGCTTAGGAACACGGCTGGTTCACGCTGCCTTTTCAGTTGCCAGTATACAACCTCACCCAGCCATCGTTCTTTCACACAATGTGACCTTGTCTCAGGTGTCCAACATCACTCTCATACGGATAATTCTGACCACGGCAAAATATTCTATCATTGTGTGGATCAAGAATGGAGTAATAAGCGCTATGTATGTTTGCAGCAAGAAAATCAACTGAGTAATTAATGAAGAAGTGAATATAAAGAGAAGTAAGCACACTTCAATGTTATAGATCCAAGCCATCCCCTTCCAAGAAGACAATGTTATTCTAAAGGGCACATTCACTGTGTATCAGTTCTACTATTTTTTTTTTTTCCAAGAAGTGTATTGTCTGATTTGTGATTATCATCACAAACCCAAATGTAAGGTGAAATTTAACACAGCATCTTGATTTCCCCACATTCTCTAAAATATAAAGATGCTTGCATTGGAAAGGTGACCAAGCTCATGGATTTCTAAAGGTAAGCTAATAACGTATCTTTTACACTAATGTTTCATTAATTTATAACAATTAGTAACTTGTTGTCAGCTAAAATTACACACAAGAGCTACAATAAAATACCCAACATGCTATTTTGTGCCCATGCTGCTTCATGATATTTCCGAGTTATCATATCTGCTCTCCATACTCCAGCACCCACCATAAGCATGCTTTGTTCAACTATTCTGAAAATACATTTGTACATTCCTTACTACTAAAACATCTTCTTTTATTACCTTAGTTCCTTCACCTTCTCAATATCCAAATATATTGTTACCTAGAGACTGATTTGAGTGTTCTGGGAAACTCTGGTACCAACCAATGACCTCAGGGATGTGCAGATGTGCATCATCCATGGAATGCTATGATAATAGCAAGAAGTCAGCTCTCGGGCAAAGATGTCAATCTCTTTGTGTTCAATTTTCAGAGAAAACTCTTGGCAAAAGCCTGGCCTACAACTGAGAACCCCGAAGCACAGTTTGAGTTTCACGAGCATACAACGTGTCAAACATCCTGTCTAAATTGCTGTTTTCTACCATTTGACAGGTTCTTTTTCTGCAGAAAAGGGTGTAATAAAAACTGACCCAGTGGGAAAAGCAAATGGTCAAAAGAACCCGAGGTCCATTTTCTTCCAAATATAAAGGCCATGGTAAATTTTTTTCCTGTTTCTGCCTCTGACACATGTGTATAGCATAAAGCAACAAAATGACTTCTGCCTCTTCTGAAAACTATTTTAATCCAAACAGCAAAAACAAAGGGGAGAGCAGGGAGATGAAGAACAGGATTCTAGGCAGATTTGAAAGCCAACCACCCAAGGGTCTCTTTTCTCATCAAAACAGGGACTTTACCTGGCCAGTGATTTTTTGAGAGTTTATACAGAAACCAGCAGACCGATCACCAGTCAACATTTCTGCCTTTGGGCTCTACTAGAGTCAAACTATTCAGTACAAATAACATATGTTCTTACCCAGCTAATGTGTAATTTTGGCTTTATTTTAAACCAGCATGGTTAAAAGAAGCACCTGTGTATCTGCAGGACCAGAGACAAAGTGTTGTCAGCAAACCAGCCTGCACCCACTGTTTTCCGTCAAGGCAGAGGATTCCCCACATGCTGATCCTCGCGCCCTCAAGCCTGGAAGAGAACGACAAAATTCCATGTTGCTTCATGAAGCAGCTGACAGACTCCTCATAGCATCACAGAATGGTCAGAGTTGGAAGGGATCCTCAGAATGGCTTTCCTTTGTCACACTGCTGGAAATAAGTTTGCTTCAAGACTGGATCATAGAATCATATAATCATAGAATGGTTTGGGTTGGAAGGGACCTTAAAGCTCATCCAGTTCCAACCTCCTGCCATGTGCAGGGACACCTTCCACTAGAGCAGACTGCTCCAAACCCCTTCCAACCTGGCCTTGAACACTGCCAGGGATGGGGCAGCCACAGCTTCTTTGGGCAACCTGTGCCAAATTGTTAATGAACCTTCCCAGCAGTCAATGCTTGCTACACTGACACCCTCACAATCAGTTGAAGAACTTTGCCTCTGTCACTGAGGTTTTGCCTTTGACGCCATGTTAACATCAATGCTGCGCTTCACCCTACCGAGGAGCCGCACCGGGGCAATAAGCCACCCATCCAAACCCAACCGGAGCCCCTCTAAACGCGCTGTCAGCGCCCCGAGGCTTCTGTTGCCGACGGTACCTAACTGGCCCCTGTGGGCTCACTCCGGGGCTGACCTCGGCCTGCACGCCCGGCAGTGCGGACGCCTGTGGCGGCCACAACACCCGCCCCGCAAAGGGAAGCAACCCCCGCTCCTCAGAGGGTACCACCAGCCCCACCGCTCCACACCACCAATTCGCCACCAGCAGGTGTCGCGGCGCCGCGCCGTTGGCGCCAGCGTCATGACGTCACGCCGACGCCCGTAGCTCACCCGCACCGCAGAGAGGACTGCCCCGCTCGCCTGCCCGGCAGCCGCGTCTCGCCGCAGACCTCTCCGCCGCGGCACAAGCTCCCGCCGCTCCTCGCGCCCTGCTGCCACGGCGGGGAGTACCGGGACTGAGCCGCAGCGCATGCGCGGGGCGCAAACCGCCGTCCCTGTGCCGTAACGGGCGCCGCGCGCATGCGCACAAGCGAGGATAGCACCCTGCGCAGGCGCACGGACTTCCCGCCGCCGGTAGCCATGGTGATGCTCCCGCCCCTCGCGGTCGCTGTTGGCGTTGCCCCGCGGCAGGGCCGGGCGGAGCCACTCGTCCTGTTGGGGGGGAACCGGGCACCCCCCGCCCTAAGAAGGGCCGGAGCCTCCCCCCCGGCAGGCAGCGGCAGTGGGTGGTGCCTCCTGAGGCGGACGCTGCCTGAGGCGGGCGGGTCGGCGGCCACCGGGGGGGGGGAGTCGTGCTCCAGGGTAGTGGCGGCGGGCCCGGCCCCTCCCGCCCGTCGGGGCCCCGGCCGAGCCCGAGGGTCAGAAAGTGCTGAGGCGTTTGGTGAGGGCCCCCCTGCTCTGCTGCACCCGGATCTGGAAAAACTATCTCCAAAAGAGGAAAGCAATGCAGAGCACTTCCTGTTAACGTATTAAAGAAGTGTGAGCTCTCGAAATACTCGTATGTAGCAAAATAAAAAGTGTAAATAGGGAGAGAAATACCACCTGTATGACTATAGTCATGGGCTCACAGAACTCATGAGCCGCTGAGTCATGGGCTCTTACTACATGGGGTTGAACAGGAAGATGGAGGTCATTTTTTATCACTACATTCTATTCAGGTTTAGAGACCTCATTCTCAGTAGTAGCTGACTCAGGATCAACAATCATTTAATCCAAGTTAATAGCTAATTGTGGCCAAAGGTCTGCACATATAAAACAACCTCAGATACAGTGTGAGGAGGTGGGAATTCAGACACTGGATTTGCGTTTTGAACACGTTTTGTGCTAAAATCAGGATTTCTTTCTTAGCGTTTGGTATGGATGCAGCAAGAACCCAAATCAGTCCTGGAGAACACTTGTTAACAGGCCAAGAGGCAAAGGGAAGAGGTCCAGCGGCTCATGCAACACAGCCAGGCTGACGTTCCTCTAGCAATTGTGAGCAATATGATGGATCCTTTACATATAACATTTATTTTTCCATAATTATATCTTGATCTGTAATTTGGCATCACCAAATTAAAGGGACATTCCCACAGCACTGCATGTTTGAAAAGCTTATAGAAGAAAATTAACTACAACTTTTGACATGGAACAGGCTCCTTCAGCACCAAGCGTTTTCACTTCCAGGAAAGCAATTTAGTTTTTAACCCATGCTAAATTCAAACAATTTTAGCTAAAAACTTTTGAATTTTAAGCACAGAATTGGTTATTTTGGCAGAACTGATGGGTCTGTTTTCTGCAGCGAATCATCCCCAGGAGATGCAATGGACCTATGTCAGTACGAGAACCAAAAACTGATATGAAGAAATCCTTTGGTTTGTGTCTTTTAACACTTCTGCTAGTTTATTCAAGTTCTTTCTGAAATTGCTACACTTACAGGAATTAGAAGCACTCTGAAGAAAACCCTGCAAGAACTTGCAAGCGCACATTGCACAAAAGTACTGAAAAATACTCCAGTCAGATGTACCGAGGCACCGTGTCGGTTCCAGAACAACTATGCCAAGTGGTAGTTATTGAGAGCAGGCCTGCAGAGAAGTACTTGGGGGGTGTTGATTGATGAGAAGCTCAACATGAGCCGGCAGCGTGCACTTGCAGCCCAGAAAGCCAACAGTATACTGGGCTGCATCAAAAGAAGTATGCGAGCAGGCCAAGGGAAGGGGGGGATTTTCCTCCTCTACTCCACTCTCATGAGAGTATACCTGGAGTTCTGTGTACAGCTCTGGGGCACCCAACACAGGAGTGATGTGGAACTGTTGGAGTGAGTCCAGAGAAGGCCACAGGGATGCTCAGAGGGCTGGAGCAGCTCTGCTACGGAGACAGGCTGAGAGAACTGGGCTTGTTCACCCTGGAGAAGAGAAGGTTCTGGGGAGACTTTAGAGCAGCTTCCAGTGCCTAAAGAGGCCAACAAGAAAGCTGGAGAGAGGCTCTTGACAAGGGCATGTAGTGACAGGATAAGGGGAAATGGCTTTAAACAGAGGGGAGATTTAGATGAGATATAAGGAAGAATTTCTTTATTGTGAGTGTGAGGAGGTGCTGGCACAGGTTGCCCAGAGAAGCTGTGGCTGCCACATCCCTGGCAGTGTTCAAGGCCAGGTTGGATGGGGCTTGGAGCAATGTGGTTTAGTGGAAGGTGTCCCTGCCCATGGCAGGGGGTTGGAACTGGATGAGCTTTAAGGTCCCTTCCAAACCAAATGGTTCTATGGTCCTAAGTCACAGTAACATTTTGTTTCACAACACCCTAAATGCAAAACTGAATTTAACAGCACCAAGTATTTATCAGAATAAGCGGGAGGACTCAGAGAGCACCTCCACAAGGCACCAGAGATCTGCTGACCCCGTCACACACCTGCAGTTGGGAAAACTTCCCCTCAGTGTTGAAAGTGATGCTGAACATGGCCAACATGCGTCTTCAGCCACACCAGCCTCCACATCGCTGCTGCCAGGCAACGCTGCAGCCTCCAGCTTTTCTGCTGCATTTCATGTAGTCAAATGCATTTTTCCAACCCAAAAAGTGCTGAGATACCACAGAAAAGGGCTTCTGAGAAACGTGAAACACACTAACATGCACAAGCATCTGCTTTTTCATTACTTGAATCCTTGAGAGCTTACTGCGCTCCAAATGAGAAACACAAACAACCTGAGTTTTGATTATGTAAATGCAGCCTTTTAAAGGTGTGCACTGGAAAGAGCCAAAGGAATCGTGCTATTTCTAATCTGGATGGGTCTGAGAGCACCAAGATTTAGCAGTACATACTGGCTATCAAGTGGGGATCTACCTCACAGGGTGTTTCAAGGCCTCTAGCCATTCCTAAAGGCAACAAGGACGTGGCTGCCACTGCAGGGTGTATTTGCTATTTGTACCCAACATTAGCTCAGATACACAGCCACAATTATGGGTATATAGAGAAGAAGCAGCTCTCCCAAAATCAAGCAACTCACCAGAGGCAGACTGATTCTCCATGCAGACCTACTGGACTTCTGCTAGCTATTTTTTAATAACTCACTTTT
>JAVHNF010038984.1:2175-13205 GCA_034783455.1 Micropsitta finschii
CACTGACGTAGTTGACCCCTAGGCTAACAGACTTAAGGTTACCATCACAGCAACCATTGTGTGGATTGAGGAAGCTGACCTGACAATCAGAAACTTGAGTAAGGATGACTGGAACTGATTCTGTCAGTCAAAGGGACTACATCCAAAAAATCCCCAGATCTCTCCTATAGGCATGTCATATAGGCATGTCATATAGGCATCTCATAGATTCACCATACAGGCAATATAATTGCTGATGTTCGAGACACAGATACATGACATATCCTGTTACTGGGTGAGGGTCCAGCTCTCTTCATCCAGTAACACTATCTCCATACTATCTTCAACAGTACCACTGCTGTTGCTACAGCGCTACTCTGTAGATGCACAACCAAAAGCAACACCATCTTCACTAAGTGAAGGGACACAGTATGATCTTCATGTGAAATTCATAAACCAGGCTTTGAGGATCCAGTCAAACAGGTGTAACCTCAGCATGCTGGCAGATGGTAAACAGTACTGGGGTCATGCATTTAAAATACTATTTCCCACACACATATTACAGGATCACTTCTAACTGTAAATATTATTGTCTTGTTTCCAAAAAGCTAACTTTCCTACTGCTCTGATCTGATCTTACAAACTTCTAATATTAAAAAAAAAATTACAATGTTTATAATTTACAAAGCTTAATATTTTATATCATAGGTAGCTGGATTTCCATAGATCGCGTGCAACAAGTTGTAAATCCCTCCACATGACCACCATAACTAATATAGTTTTCACAAAAGACATTTGCATCACTCTCAGTTCTGGCTGTTGTGTTTCTGGGGTGCAGAGAGGTAAAACAACCTGTTAGATGGCAGATATTCTAGAAGTGACATATTTTAAGTTAATTTATTCCACACCTCCCAGCAAGATGCACACTCTTCCTGAGAAGTGCTAAGAGAAACATAGCATTGTTGAGTTACAATGACTTCATACAAACAAGGGTGGAGTTGAAATTCATGATTATCACTAGGAGACAAGCTTAGCCTTAAGTATGCGAGCATTGCGTTTGTCTTCATTACATTATCCAACAACACCTGAACCAAACAAACATGACTGTAATTATTCTGACATTCTGATGTTTTATACTGTAATTGAAAGTCATTCCAGGAAGCAAAAATCCCAACTCATTTGACTTCCATAATATGCTTAAATAAAAACAGAGCTTAAGTCTCATAAAACAAATATTTGCCATAGAAACAATTTAACTGCACCTGTTTTATCAAGCTTCCTTATAAAAAATACATAATTCCCTTCTGTTGCAACCAGTCAAAGTCCAAGTTTTGGTCATTTAAAGAGTCTATTCAGGTTGGTACTGTCACTAGTCAGAGTAGATTCTACCTGCTGTTCCATTACTGCGGTAACTAACTTCCCTTTATTATCCGTTCCACTTAACAGATGACACTCCAAGGCAATAAATCATTTCCACAGAAGAGAAAGCACAAGTGAGTTGTTTCAAGCTTCTCCATTATTTGAAAGCTCTTCAATGACATTCCCCTTACCTGACCTTCAGTTCTCTGACTGTAAGAGGAGTGAAGTCTTACTCTGGTTTGACATTTCTAGATAACTGTAGGAATTCCAGGCATAGGGTTACTTAGCTTATGCTACCTGTTTCCTGTCAAAGATAGAGCTGCTTTAAAACACTGAAAAAAAAACATTTAACTGAGTCAGTGCATAGTACAGTAGCACAAGTGTAAATTTGTATTGATAGACTGAAAACGTGAAACCGATCAAATTAACAGTCACCTTGGAATGATTTGTTGAAAAATGAGGGCAAAAACTATTTCCTGAAAACAGTGGAGCACTGCTAAGGGAGAACAGTGAAAGGTAATTTTAAAGTAGCCTTTCTCCTCAGCACAAAAGAACACAGATTGTCCTTATCAGGGAAGAGTTGCAAAGCTTGCCTCCACAGTCCTACAAAGAAGTGCTTGGAATTTGAGACACAGCTTACCAACAACCAGTAGAAATTCAGGTCAGAAAAAGTAGGAGACAGTAAGGCTTGTAGAAACATGCCTGCCTGCCCATGCAGAGGCTTCCCATTGTGATTCAATTGGATCTGCCTAATACATGCTTAAAACAACATGAGGATATTCAGAAATGTGCACATACATAAAATGCCTCTATCTTCCCTTCCCACAAGAAGGTCTCAAGAACTTGTCTACAGCATCTCTATGGGTAAACTCACAGTACAGCTTCCCTAAACACTGAAGGTGATTTTTTTCATTCCAGCAACAATTAGGTTTTCAGACCTGTGAGCTCTTTAAAGCTCATGAGACATTTATATTCACAACTTTTATTTTAAAAAACAACAGAAATAGTAACTACCATTAACCTCTCAGGGGTCTAAGAACCTTCAGAAGTGAGGAAGGTGCTGCAGGGAGAAGTCCTAGACCAAATGATGGGAAGGTTCACAATATTCTTGGCTCCTTCTCATCCACTCCAATTATTTCCTTTCTATTCTTCAGAAAGACACCCAAAACATTTTATGCACTGAACTCTTAGAATTATGTATGACTATTATGTATATTTATCTTCCTTAGCACAGAATAAATTACACCAAGTATAGGGATCAATAACTATTTTAAATGTTTCCAAGGAAAGTTATATTCATGCAAATCGAAGCCTGCGCTGACTACACAACCAGTGCATTTCTCATCAATGTTTCAGCCAAATGCCTATCATTTGACCATTGGCATTCTGAAGATTTCTAAAGGAGTCATATTTGCCAAACCAAAAGCTTGCTCTAGAGACTAGATGGACTTTTCATTTTAAAATACAAAGTAATTCGACAAAGTATTTCTAGTAACATTAGAAAAGTGAATCAAGTCACCATGGCACTGCTTTTAGTTTACCAGCAAATATTACATATAGAAGGCTTTGGTCAATTACAGCAGGTCAGACACTAATCTCAGCCACATCCACTCTCACAAGCAGTTAGCTTACAATTTGACTCAAGCTGGCCTAGAGGTGTAAATTAAACCATGGATTCTGACACTCATTTTAGCAGGAGACAGAGTAGGATCTATGAGGGGCACACATTTCTCTAGACGGGGAAATCATCCTGTCCCATGAATTGCACAGGATCACAAAAAGTAGCTAATGCGCTGAAGACTAGAGAAGATGGCAAGGAATTACATGACTCACTTTTTGTTGCATTTTACTAGAATTTAGTTTGAGAAGGATGACAGTAAGTTTTAAACTTCCCTGTTTAGAGATGTACAATACAGTAACCACCTTTTTCTCCAGATGAGGATTCCCACATAGCCAACTGATAGTGTTTTTTCCATTGTCATTTTTTTTAATCATTCAGCTTTGATGTACAGACACCCCGTGCAAACCCAAAATTAAAAAGCCTCGATGATGTGACACTGAGAACAAGGGGAACTCAGCCCATACTGAAAGCTCACGAATGCTGCAATAAAACAGATGAATCAAAACTGACACAAAAGAGATGCCACAGCTTTGGTCCGGTGTGACAGTACCTTCAGTCACTAAACTATCTATTATGCTCTGTCTAGGCAGTACTCAGGCATATTGCTGCCTAGATGAAGTTGACTATCATCATATGCAAACTGTTAGCCATACTTTATGTTATATTCGTGTTGTCCAACCCAGAAAAAAACTCAGCAAATGAAGTGATGTGCAAATTAAACTGCTTGTCATCCTCAAGTTTGGTTTGTTGGGTTAATAGATAGTGAAGAGTGTTATACTGCTGCTCTTAATGGGACATGTATCTTGGAGGCAGAGAGAGGAAGGAGAGTGCAGCACAAAAAACTCCCAACAATAACCTATTTAGAGACTGGAGATATGGGTGAGCTAATAACATGGCCTTTTTCCTCCCCTTGAACAAAAACAAAATATAAAACTATGCATTATTGTTCAAGCTATGAGGCATGAAACAGAAACTAAACCTAGCAATACTGCACTACCACAGCATGAAACAACTGTCCATGCAGGAAAGATGATGTTTCTATTATGGATGTTTGATGAACATGGATGATAGAGTTCTGAAGACACTCTGTGTTTACTCAGTTGGCTACCGAAATGGATAATTAGTTTTTATTAGCTGTAATGCAGCCACTAAGCATTTTGAACACTTCATGCCAAAACATATCAGAACACATACCTGTCACCACGCCACTGAACTGAAAACTAGTATTGTGCAGTAAAAAGCTGAAGGAAGTAAAGACACAATAAACCTTCAGACTGGAAAATATAGTGCTACATCCTTCCACAACGCAAAAAATGCCACTGCCTTCATTGCCGAAGCATAAAGAATAGCAATTATATCTAAATCTTTCTGATGTTTATCATTAAAGGACAAATTCAGTAGAATGCTTACACTTAGATTGCCTTAAGAGAAATCAGAACTGTCACTTTATATAAAAATATAGATGTTCACAGCTCACATGCATAAGTAATTCAACAAAAGAAAGCTGTAAGAACTTCAGTTAAGCAGAGGATGCAGGGATGCCTTTCAAAACCGAGTTTGGAAGGAGCTGTACCTTTCCCAGAGTATTTCTCACTATGAAGAAGCGCTAGGGGTGAAGCAGTCTGTCCCTCGGCTCTCCTTTTGTTTATTTTTGAACCTGCAGTACCTGGCACGCACGGAGGCACCTGCCTGCGCCGAGGCGCTGAACCCCGCTCCTGAGCTGCCAAGTTTAGCCCTGTTTCATCACCTTTAAGACCCTTTAAACACACCCAGTGTTTGTCCCCCACGAAGAGGTTTCAGAGGGGCTTGGTTTGCCAAAGGCAGTTTAAGAACAAGTTAATCTTTGGCTGCCTTTCGGGGCAGGGGGGACCAGTCACTTCCACCACCACTGCAACACGCAACCCCGGCAAATTCAGATCCGCGTTTCACTACAGCCAGCTGCCTGGATCCCAGGTCCTCGCCGCCGTGCAAGGCGAGCTCTAGGAGCCGAGGGGAGGCTCACCAGCCGCAGGGACGGCGAGCGCCGGCTGGCAACCACCACCAGCACCGCAACCACCACCAGCACCGCAACCACCACCTCCACAACCACCACCAGCCGGCTTCGCCCCGGCCCTTGGGGCTCAGCCCCGGCTGCGGCGGCCCCACGCCCTGCTCATCTCCCTTCTTCCCCGCCGCTCGCCCCCACTCACCGCCACGGAGCCCGAGGAGGAGGCGACGAAGACGCGGATCACCATCTTCACCTCATGAGCCGCGCCACCGGACGGGACGGGGCAGCGAGGCTGCGGGAAAACCGCTCCCCCTCAGGGATCGGGACGGGGAGGAGGAGGAGGCCGCCGCGCTCTACCCCACCGCCCCCCGAGGGCGGCCGCTGCCCGCAGCACCCCGTCCCCAGCGGCGGCAGCCCCTCTCGGGCGAGCCGGGTCCGGCTCCTCGCTGACAGGAGGCAGGCGATAACGGCGAGAGGCGGGAAAGGTGGTGGCGGCGCGCAGGGGCCGACGGGCGCTGTAGTTCTTCCCGGGCGGGGCACAGCCCTCCGCACCGCCCTGCCCCACCGGCACAGAGCTGGCAAGACGGCAGCTGCGTGCTCTGAGGGGAGCCCCCACCTCCAGGGGCTGCCCAGTGCCACCGTGGCGTTTGAGAGGCTGCGGGAGGGCTTGTGTGCCCTCCAGGTGCGCTGCCCACAGGTCGAGGTGACCCCAGCGCACGATGAACAACGAGGCCTTCGCCGTAAGGGCTGCTCCTCCCTGACAGCTCGGCCTGTCTGGGTGTTCCCAGTGCTCCTTCCCTGTGTGGAGTCATCACCTCTGCTCCGCCACGCCTGGGTCTGGCCCCCCTGTCTGCCATTTACAGCGGAGAAGGGGTGGAAAACGTTGCCGTTCCGGACAGGCTACATAGGCATATTTCTGTCAGGGCAGGTGAAAGGGGCAACGCAGGAGATGTTGGGCCACTGTGCAAGAGGGCTCTTCTACACCATACATCTCAAAGGAGTCAAACAGCGCTATTTGCACTCCCTGGTACAGAAGTACAGCTGTTAATATTGACAGCTGTGGAACAGATGTTATTAATCAACAGGATAAGCAGATAACCCCAAATAACCCTTCACCAGTCAGCTCATCTGCAAGTGACCAAAGATTCCCTACATCCCTCATCAGCTTTTGGCCTGTCTTTATTTAAAGACCCAGAACCACGTAGCTGGCAGCCTTATATGTGCTACCACAGTAATAACCCTCATCCTCTTGCTACCCTACAGGCAGCCTGAGGGTTACTCTCTCCTTCTGACTAAACTCTCCCTTCCCACCATTTCATCCCAGGGGCAAAGTGTGTGGTGCCAGCTTCCTTCACACTTTTGCATCGCCACCACTCTCACTGAACTTCCGTCATCCCCACTAAGCACAGACCTCAACTCACTGCCAAATACACCCTTACACCTTTCCTTACATTTTAATACTGATCATTTGTTTTGGAATCCTGCAGGCCTCATGGAAGGTACCTAGCAAAAAGCCATAAAAAAATAATCAGAATTCTCAGTGCTCATTCTGAGTTTGATTTATAACTTGTGGAGGTCACTCAGAGGCTTCCACTGACTTCACTGTCCTCTGGAGCAGAGCTCAATATCAGCAATATCAAGTCCAATCCTGTAATGGGAATTCAGTTACTAGTCTTGCAAAGGTCTAAGACTATGCATTACTTTGCTTTCCTGAGAGTGCTTGTTGAAAAAAGTAAACCTCATTGGAGAAAACTTAGGTACAAAGGTTAAGGTTTTCTGGCTTCGGTGCTCCTGTCTTCATCTGAGCGCAACTCTTGCTATGGGAACCACAAACAGGAGACCAAGAACTGTTTACTGGTTAATTGCTGCTGAACAACCAGCAAAGAAGGCAAACATTTATTTTACGTTGGTTTGTAAGGTAACTACAAGCAACTTGTTACAATTCTGTGACAGTAATTATAGGAATGTGCTGGAAAATCCCCATTACCTTACTCAGTGAATTTCCTTTACACTGCAGGATTATTTCTGGCAACGTATTTTTTTGTATTTCTCTCAGTTTCCTTTGAAAGATGGAGATGTTTCCTTCCTTCCCTTCTTCCCTCCCTCCATTCCTACCTTCCTCCCTCCTTTCTTCCCTTCCTTCCTTCCTTCCTTCACTCCTTCCTTCCTTCCTTCCTTCCTTCCTTCCTTCCTTCCTTCCCTCCTTCACTCCTTCCTTCCTTCCTTCCTTCCTTCCTTCCTTCCTTCCTTCCTTCTCCTTCCTTCTTTCCTTCCTTCCTTCCTTCCTTCCTCCCTTCCTTCCTTCCCTCCTTCCCTCCTTCCTTCCTTCCTTCCTTCCGTCATTCCTTCCTTCCTTAATTCCTTCCTTCCTTCCCTCCTTCTTTCCTTCCTTAATTACTTCCTTCCTTCCCTCCTGCTTTCCTTCCTTCCTTCAATCCTTCCCTCCCTACCACCTTCTCAGTGAAGAACCTTTCCCTGATGTCCCATCTGAACTTCCCCAGGCACTGCTTCATTCTATTTCATGTCATTTAAGTAGGTCATCAGAGAGAGGAGATCAACATCTCCCATCTGCTGTCCCCCTTGAGAAGGGTGTAGACTGTGATGGGGGCACCCCTCAGCCTTCTCTTCCCCAAGCTGAACAAGCCAAATGACCTCATCTGACGCTTCTAAGTCTTGCCCTTGAGACCTTTCACCATGTTGGTCATCCTCCATAGGACATCCTCTAATGGCTTCATGTCCTTCTTACATTGAGGCACCCAAAACTTCACACAGTCTTCAAGGTGGGGCTGCATCAGTGTGAGATGACTTGGGTCACCCTGTAATAGCTTAGTAGGGTTTAACACTCCTGCCCAAGAAGTGTTGGTGTCATTTGGGAACTGTAACGTACTCTTAGATCTGGCAGATATGATAACAAAACCTGCAGGAGATCTGTGCCTTTCTGGAGAAACAGGCAGGATATTGGAGTGCAGTGACATGGTTGCAGCATTGGTCTCCTCTAAGAAGCACCCAGCCATAAGGCTATGCAAGAATATACATCCTAGTATATGTAATAAACAACTGATGTCAGCAGTTCATGGTGAAAGGCAATTATTCAGCTCTCCTGAATATGGTGAATAGAATGTGCTTGATTTTCTGTGAGAAAAGGCTAACTGTTCCATCTCTTCCAGCTGGCCTGGTTTGTGAGGTACTCATCTGATCACCTGATACCTTCTTGATCTTCTCTTAGATGGCATAAGCTGTGCTGATAGGCAGACAGGTTGATTCTCAAAACCAGGATGCTATACTAGTCATGGCTTAAATCCAAGGCAAACTCCAGGTTTGTTTGCAAAGGATGGCTTAAAATTGCCAAAGTAAGAATGCAGAAAACTGCTCTTGAGTAATGCTTTTGAGGTTTCTTCACAGTGGCTGTTCTCAAGTGGATGCAGAGTGTGTTCTGTTTGCTAAACCTGACACCATTTTATTCCCCCAAAAGAATACACTTGGAATAAGAAATCAGAATTCAGCATTGTAAACAACTAAGACTCACAAATAAGGAACATTCAGTTTGCCAGCTCCCAAACCCATTGTGATTGTTGTGCATCTATGTAAGCTCTGTAATTATGAAGGCCTAGCTTATTAAGCACATTTGGAAATTGGTTGAATTGTTTGATTTGGTAAAAAATTACATGCTACATTTAATCAGCTCTGCTTTAAGGAACAAATGTCATTAAACACCACTTAATTAGATGTTCCTACATCCCCACTGTGTGAAAAATTGTATCCTTGATGACTACAAAACATTTTTAAGGTCAAATGTGGTGAATAAAAATATCATTGAATGCCCTCTGGTAACAGTCTACATAAAAGTGCAGTTCATTTACATTAATTGAAAAGATTAGTTCTGTATTGCAGTTAATCAGAATCTGATGTCTGTACTGTACAGATGGAGAAGACCTTCTAGAGTTAAGCTTACTTTACTTTTTCAGTTGTTTGTAAGTCTGCTAATTTGTCATGGTGGATAGATATTAAAATACCTTCTTGCTCTATTAACTTAAGATTCCTGCTTTCTACTACACCGACGTGCCACGTTTGGTGAGAGGAGAAATGGACAGTAAAAAATAGACAGGAATTGACCATTTTGAAAGAATAATGATTTTTTCTTTCTCTTCTTTTTCTCTCTGTAACTAACATGATTTCTCCTCTGGTTTTGGCGTCACATCTGATATCCATCTTATTCTTTATCACTCACTCACTAAAACCTTTCCTGCCTATTTACCCCCTCCATACTTCTCTCTGCCACACATGTGCAACCTGTGCCTGAGACTCCAGCCCAGTTACTTCATTGAGACCTCTGAATGTTACTCCTTTTTACAGTAAAAATCTGGTCAAGAGCCAGATTTTTGGCAAGCTCCAGTGAAGCAGTCGAATGATCTGAATCGCTGGTGTTATCCCTTGATGTATAAAACAAGAGGGAAGAAAAAGGTGAGAGAGGAGGATCAGGTTTTATTTTTAGATAGGAAGCTATGGCAGGTGTTGTGGCTTGTGGCAAAGATTTCATCTGCTCTCTAAGCAAATTGTGGGAGGCATGTCAGCATGATACCTGGCAAGAACTGCAGCATAGACCCTAGCAGACAGTCAGATTTCCTTACCTAGTAAGAATGAGCTCAGCATTACCTGAGAAATGGACCAATCCAGTGTTTCACTGTGACATTTGGTTTCACAGGATGCACACACACACAAGACCATTTTTCTTCTGTATATATTCCTAGCAACATAACCACTAGGAAACTGCACTTACCAGGGGTATTTAATGGAAGAGTTCTCCCTAATGGGAGATACTCAGTAGCTTTATTTCTCCCTTGAGCTAGGAGTGGATAAAAATGTGGGAAGAATGATTTCCTTCCACCTTAATGCCTCATGTATTTTGGAATTCTACAGGGACTTTCCTAAACCTAGTATAAAACCAAAAAAGCCCCAAACCCCCCACACCTGGATGGCATGCTATAGCTTAGGCTTTGCAATGCGCTTGGAGTTCGGGGCCTTTGAGGTTATATTGGTACATAAGTGTTTAGTAACAGCACTATGGGCTGGAGCAGTGGCTGTACCTCCCTGTCTCCATGTCAGGGAGGCTCACGGTATAGCAGCTATCCTTAGAGGGGTCTGCCTTTTCCCTTTTCAGCTGACTGAAAACATGTTAGTGATTGAACAACTATATCTGAGTGGATCACGGTTATTCTTGGATCTTTTCTTTAACTTGTGGAGACAGAATGATTCTTTGTATCTTGGAGAAATACCAAGTGGTTTACCATGTATACAAGTGGTATATGCCTCTCATCGAATCTTGAAAAGATGGTTTTATGGCAGTTTCCTTTTTCCTGTTGAAGGTTTTCATAATTTCTTTCAGCAAAGTTGAATGATAACGTTAAAAGACGAAGTAATCTGAATGCTGAGTTTTAAAGCCCCATCAAATATTGAGATGGGTTTCCTAGAGAGGTGGTCGCTGTCACGAGCCTGTCAGTGTTTAGGAAGCATTTGAACAATGCCTTTAATAACATGCTTTAACTTGGTCATGATGAAGGCCTGAACTGGCCAGTCAGTTGGACTAGATGATCATTGTAGGTTCTTTCCAGCTAGACTGTTCTGTTCTCTTCTATTCTAATCTACTTTAACCTAACCTAACCTGATAATTGCCCTGTCTTGAAGAAAAATAACAAAAAATGAGCAGCTACCAAAAAAAAAAAGTGCATTTTCTTTGTAAATTCAGAAGTCAGAATTGAAAAACCAACTAACCAGAAAACCTCTCTTCATAAAATCAATGTTTCTGTAAATTAAGCAATCCCCAAAGGAAATGAGTTCTTGTTTTAGTTACTTTTCTGTTTTCTTGTCATTTCACGACCTTATTACAAACTTATATGGCAAAAAGAAACTGCACAGGATTTCTTTTCAAAGGCAGAACAAGGTTTAGTGCTCATAGTTCTGTTGAAAGCTTAAGCAGTGATATTCTCTCAAAGTCTAGAAGTAACAAACGCTTTATCACAGAATCACAGAATCACAGAATCCCAAGGGTTGGAAGGGACCTCAAAAGATCATCTAGTCCAACCCCCC
>JAVHNF010038985.1:0-10078 GCA_034783455.1 Micropsitta finschii
TGCACTGTGAATATTGATATTTGTGGGTTGCTTCTGTAAATCCTTTGAAGGGAATTCTCATAGAAATGCTGACTTGGACATTCTGCTGAAGGAGGGCTGAACTTTAGAGATTAACGTTGTTTCATTATTCAGCTGTGATAATGAGGAGATGGTGTGTTTGTTGTAGGGCAGCAGTGGCTTTGTTACTTTCAAATAACAAGTAGGAAGACATAAAAGTCAAGCAGAATTGCATGAAAAATTAATTTGCTTCTGAAAATATCTTTTTTTATTCAGTCATACTGTTAGAAACACATATTGGATTTAGTTCTGTGAGCATAACAAAAACATCTCAGAAGTCTCAAAACTTTATGACAGTTCTTATTCCTTTGAGCACCTTCTCCTCCAGAGTTTGGAGTGGTTTTGCTTTCTTCTAGCACATAATTTTGCAAAGGTCATCTTTGGTCCCCTGGATTTAGGGCTATCATGTTGGTTTTTGGATAATTTTTTCCTGTATTTTACATGTCTACATTTTCATGATGAATGGAGTTGTACTGTGTGTTCATGTAACTCTATGAAACTTACTCTGTAGGACCCATTTCCATAGTCTTGACATCAGAGCTCTGCTTTGCCACATTACAGATGTGCCTTGTGAGTATCGCTGTTTTAAAAGTACAACATGAAATAAACTCAAATTTGGGGGAAATTTGCTTTGGAGTAATGTACTTTTGTGTTACAGACACACAAATGTTGCTTTGACATCTAGAGTTATGGACAGCAGTGGAAAATAGATTTTTGGTTAAAATGAGAAAAGATTAAATGAATCACCCATTAGTTGATTTAACTTGAGGTTTTATTGGTATTTTCATGGCTGATCCAGTTGTCCTGCAGGGTCATATTTTATATTAGTATTTCCTTCAAAGTGTATTTGATAAATAAAACATAAGCTTGTCAGCAACACATGGAAGGCTGATTTGAGTCAGCTCAAAAGTACACATTTAAAATCTCATACTTTTAAGGAAGTCACATTTATACTTTATTTATCATCTGTTCCTTCTCTGAAGAGCACTTTCTAGTAAATCCTACTTCGACAAACTCATGCCCACAAAGGCAATTACTATTTTATGTCACATCACCTTGCTGAAACTTGTTGCTGATATTGCTAGGCAGCCCACTTTACACCAGCTGATGGGAGGAACAGCAGGATTCACACTGAATGTTGGTGTCACTTCTGAGCTGTCACATGGTGTATCATGGAGATAAACACTGCACATGCGAAATAATTATCAGTTACTTTAGGCTGTCAAACATTTCAATGGAACATTGTCATCTCAGCAGCAGACAAGTAAAATAACTGTGTTTATGCAAGTCTACATTCATCCAAAACACACCTCATGAAATCCTAGGTTCTCAAGAGGGGGTGGAGGGAAAACAAATAGAAAGCACCCTTCATTTACCCTTAGCACATACTGAAAGTTCATGACAAACCCTTTAATGTCACATTTGTGCCCACTTTTTGCAGTCTACCTACCTAACACTGCTAACATAACACAAATCCCTGCACCACAGTGGTGCAATGTGTCTGGGTCTTAAAAACTTTGTTATTTCAGCTGGCAAAGACAAAAGAAGCTAAAAAAGAAATACAGTCATACACAAGAGCCTCAACTCTGCAGGCAGGCTAGGCTGGGCCCATGTATTGGTTATCAGATGGAGAAGGTTCAAGGTCTACCATGAAAACAGCTGTTGCCAGTGTGGCACTACTCCCATTAGTTTGTAACATGGACATCTTGGAAACTTAGTTGTGCCTACATCCACTATGGGGATGACAGATAGTTGTATCCTCCAGAGCAACAGCACAGGTATACCTGCTTGCTTAAAACTCACACAGAAACCCCGCTATCTCTGCTGAGGGCCATGACCAGCCTCTTCAGGACATCCTTCTTACTCTCCTTAGCATAGAGAGGAGCATGTGTGCAGAGGCTTCATTCACATTCATCAGGAACTCGTGTCCTCTGACTGTGTGATGCTCACCACAAGAAGAGACATCAGTGAGCCCTTTGCCTGATAATTTGAGAAAGAAACAGCTTAAATTTCACCATGCTACACCAGCCACTGCAACCCTGCACATAATGTACGTTCACAACCCCCATCCATTTTAGTAGCTGCTTTACCTGTAGAAGACGATGAATCCTTAGGAAAATACATATGGGCCGTACGCATTTCTCCCAGAGGTACAATTCTTCTCTTCGAATAGTTCAATCATGACAAACCTCACACAGATGCAGCTCCCACGGTGAAAATATGCTAACCACAAATATACACTTACCTTGCACAAGAGGGGCTTAATCATCACTGATACTATTACATCTACATTAGGTAAATGCATTGGTAAGAGGGGAGTTATTTATCTATAAAGGGAGAACTAAAGTAGTAAGACACATGTGCACAGTCATTAGCTAAGCCCCTTCTCTTCTAAGCCTCCTCCCTGTACATTTTCTTTCAACCTTTTTCATTCACCTTTTCCTTTCCCCCAGAATACTAGTTATTCTTCAAAAGTTTTAAGAGAAAAGACAGAAATACATTCATGTTCTACATTATGTGCCCAGACCTGGTCATTGCTCTGCTTCTGTCCCCATCACAGAACCACAGAACACCAGGTTGGAAGGGACCTCAAGGATCTGGTCCAACCTTTGCAGGCAAAGCAGGACCTAAACTAGATGTCCCAGCACCTGTCCAGACACATATGCAGTGTTCAACACAAAAATTGAGGTAATCCTTTCCATCAGGAGATTCAGTTTCTCAAAGAGAAGGTATCCAGATAATACCACCTGTCCAGATCATTTCATACACAGGAATGTATTGACCAGTCTTGCAAGAATGATAAATTTCCAAAACGAAGTAATCTGATTTTAACTAGCTGTTGTCCTGGAAAAAAAAAATGTGTAACTTGGTAAGATGGCATAACTTATTTTCTTTAGGCAGCAATTGAACTGTAAAGCTAATAAGCTATGATTTGTGTACTTTTGGAGTAATTTCAGTTCCTTAAGTGAAAGCCAAACCCTCCAGGCCTTTTATCAGGCTCTTACTTTGAATAGGATTCACCACGCTATCAGAGACCATATAAGTAATGACAAAACTGTTTCCACACACACACCATAAGTGCAGTTAAAAAACTCAGTGCACACCGGCCACAGAACTGCAGTCCAGAAACCGTTCCTGCTTATCTTTTGCTGCTATGACATGCAGTCAAGGCCACATCAGTACCTAAGTCTGTGCCTGAAAGTAATGAAATGCCTGGATTTCCTGTTTAAGTATGGGCAAGTCACCTATTTGGTCTACACCAGAATTAATTCACCTCTAAAAGGACAACCTCTGCTTGCAGTATACTGCACAGTCTTCAAGACAGAGACTACTGACCATCACAAGCAGCGCAAACCCTGACAGATGTTGCCTTGACCTGACCTGGTACCTCCTGAGTTTTTCTGGTTCTATCAGTACCTTGCATGCACCATGCCTGCGTAGACGGAGCTGATAAATATGACAAACATGTAGCACAGAAGCCAAGTGGGAAATCTGAGGTTGACAGCAACAAAATCGGTCCAATGAAGACTTCTGGAAGGGCTCTTCAGTTCTGGAAAAGCTAATAGATTTTCAACATGACTGCAAATGGCCAAGAGCTGCCTTCTCCCAGTACTTAACATCTAAACCACTAGCACTAATAAAAAGGAAATATTTTTGTGAACTAAAACATGGAAAACAAAACTATTTATTTAAAAGAAAAAATAAGCTAGTCTCTGTTTCTAGAGACCTGATTTTCATTAATGTAGTATTTCTGTTAACAGCCTTGCCTACATAAAGCATCTGTAGAAAGTTTTTATTGTTAACTTAATAGTGAAAATCTAATACAGGTTCTATTTGAATTTTCCTATTAAACTGACGTCAATGGCAGTCTGAGAATCAGATTGTTACAACCCAGACTATGAAACAAACATTCAAGTCATATGCTATAAATGTAGCCATTGCACACTGGTAAGTATGTTTTAACATTTTTAATCAGGTCTCTGGGTAAAGCCAAGATACACTTGGCATAGAGATGAGGGGAAAAATTATAAAAATGTAAGAAGTTTTTACTTGGAAAGTCAGTTATAATTTATTTCCAGGAAGACTGAAAAAAACAATGGAATACATACACAGATTTACACTTGTGCAAGCATACGCACAAATACTGGAGCATGGTCAAGTCATTAGAGCTTGATGTCTTAATCAGCACTTGCCACACAATAGACTAAAAGTGAGACATTATCTTCCCTGTAAGGCTACCTCCCCAGGAACTTATGTATGGCACACAGATCCCAAAAAGGAAGGGGGAATGAGGGGAGCCTATGGTAATACTGAAGCAGAAGAAGGGACCACATAATTGTCAGGAAATTTGAACATTCCACCTGGGATTTCCATCAATGGGGTCCCACACCTCATCAAAACCCCTTACGTGCTTTGGAAGAAACTCGCCCTCCCCAAAGTTTCGGATTTTTATAGAGGCAGGCAGAAAAACAGATAAAACAAATCATCAAGTGGTGAGAGTGAGCTGTGCTGGAAAAGCAATGGCTGGGATAGCCTTCTTGGCCTCTCCCATGTCAGTCTCTGGAAATCTGGTGGTTATCAGCACGGGGTCCCTGCAGCCGTCCCTGCACCAAGGATGCTGCGGAGCCTTCTGCCAAAGCAGGCATGCCAGGGTGCACCAAAAAGCACAGCACTCTAGTACATGCTGATCTCTTCTCTTGCCAGAAGCCATGATAAGATGAAAGGGAGCTTAGAAGAGTAAACAGAAAGTAAACACACACACACGCTGTATTATTTGCAATTGTTTATTGCTACTAAAGAGGGCCTGAACCCTTATCAGATTTCAAAACTTTTTAGGCATGTGTAAGACGAGTGAACCAAGAGTAAAAAACCCAGCAGGTTTATGTAATTTTTCCTCTAGGGATGGATTACATGGTCACATTTTTAACTCAAACAGAAAGCAAAAGCAGTGGAGTTTTGTGTTAATTATGAAATTACTTTGAATATTAGCCAAATTACAGATTCTTTTAGCAACTAAAAATCCAGATGGGTGAAAGTTTTTTCCTCCTCCAACCTACCAGATGTTCCTACAGCCTGCAATAATGAGGTTCGAAATCAAACAAGTTTTTAAATTGAAACCAAACAATACTAAACTGACTTTAGCAAAAAAAAAAAAAAGATAAAACTACAGTTCACAGAACTTCAGCCTGATTCTTATTTGATTCTGAAGAGGCTGTAAGTTGCATATGATGTCAGAAAATTGAATTCTGTCCTCAGAAATATTTTTCGAGACTCTTAGCAATTCTATCCAGCTCAGTCAGGTTTGGACAACAGATTAGTGAGAGATGTGGCACTGAAGGATAATGAGCCCTATGACCCATACTGCATGTCAGAGTAAGATCAAGAAATGGCAATGCCAATGCAGGCACAGGATATCTGCTGCTGACCTGCTCTCTATCTGGAAATTAGCGACATGCTGTAACACTGTGCTGAAAAATAGTGATGGGTGTTGCCCATACAGAGATGGCAAGACTGGATGGGGCTTTGAGCAACCTTGTCTAGTAGAGGGTGTCCTTGCCCACAGCAGGGCAGCTGGAACTAGGTGATCTTTAAGGTCCTTTCCAACTCAAACCATTCCATGATTCTATGTCAATACTGCAGTAGAGGATGAAGGTGCTTAAGTCCCCAACTCATCCCTCTCCCTTATAAATCTACATTGGTAAAATGCAAATAACCAACATTCGGAAAAAAGTTGTTTACTCAATGCAAAAATAAAAATATTCAACTTCCTTCCAGCAATAAACTTCTGAGATGCTGCAGGCACTGAACTTGTTACCCATCACAGCACATGGGAATGCAGCCTTCTGATTATGCCCATAGACATTTGCCTTCCACAGAGCACCAGGTTTCCTGTGCAGGGCTGGAAAGATCCCAAGCATGATTTATGGTATATTGTTACACCACCGTCTAGACGTGACTAGCTAGCTCAGTAACTGATAACAGCAAGCCCACGACAATACAAGCTCAACAGAAGCTAACATATCCTGCCAACACTGCAGTCGGCATACCACTCCAGGGCAAAACCTCTCTTGCATACAAAATCCTCCACAGACTGGTCTCCTTTCCCCAGCCTGCTCAGGGTGGGGGAAATGCAAACTGAACTTCTGGAAGCTTCCACAATCTTCCCTGTATCAGCTACGGGGACTTTACAGCCCCTTCGTGACTTTGTCCAGCTGCAGCAGGGAAGGGCTACTCAAGTTATGACTACAGCTAGCAAACTCAGTCCAAGCTGGAGCTCATTCTGCAGTCAACTCATCCACACACCAGGAAAGTGCTGGGTGTCTGCTTCAGGGTCTTGGAAAGGATCTGATGGCTTACTTTTGCCATACCAGTAAATGCCATTGCCTAGCCAAGACACAGCTTACTTTGGCAGAAGACTTTGCACAAGGATTAGCAACAGCATCAACAGAACTTTCATGCTTGGAATATATGCAGCTACACCTGGGCTTCTGCTGACAGAATTATGCTGGTAAGAGTGGAGGGAGAGAAATGGCTTCCTGACCAACCCAAATATGCCAGCAAAATCAGTTAAGAGCAGGGTCAGGCTTCAGAAGAAACCACACTGCAACTGCTGGCACCCGTTGTTATAGTGGAAATTTCAATCACAATAACCTGCAGTAATTAAATGGACCACGGAAGGACTTTTGCCCTCAGGGAAGGGATAAAAGAATAATATTTCCTTCAACAAGCTGGAATACATCCAGCACCGGCACAACTGTGCAGGACTGGGTGTAGCAGTATCAACATCTCACGCGACAGCCATTGGCAAGGAAACCAGATACAGAGGTGTGGGAAATCTGAGCATTTTTTTTATTTTCTCGTCAGTCACGTAGCTTTTCCTTGATATCTGAAGCTCCTGGTCCAAGGCAGGCAGAACGAGTCAGCACAGCTGACTTGATGTTAGCCGCTGTGCACTGCTGCATGGAGAGCTAGGTGTGAAACTCAACAGCAAGTCTGGAGTGTTCCAGAGGAGCACTGGTCTGTTCTTCCTTCTTTCCTTCCTGCAGTAAGTTCGTTTAATACTTCGCTTCTTCAACAGCAGGTCTTGGAGCAAGTCTGGCCAGCCAGGACAGCCCTCAGAGGAAATGAAGGAAGGAATACGGAAGGCCTAAATCAGCAGAACAAGCTAGTAGACTCCACAGAAGGTTCCCATCAACTGTTTCAATCCACACACACAGAAAGTGTATATGGCTAGGAAAAAAAAAAATATAAATCTCTTAAGCTTTAAGATCCCAACGCTTAAGGTTTTCTTCTCTGCCACTGTTATTTCAGCATTTTGCAGACAGCAAAGATGCTGTGAGCAGCTGGCTCAGAGAGCTGCTGGGATGGATGCAGCTCTGAGGCCAGAGCCCGGCTCAACACAGATGTATGGGGAGCAGAGCACAGGAAAGCTGAAGCAATGAACAAGGTGTTCCATTTCATGCACTCACCTTCTCATACACTCATCTTTTCAAGCACAGATGGAGAACAGAGCTCTGTATTTTAAAATCTATCTTCATTTTGGGAAGCTGAAAAGGGCTTCATTATTCAATCTAGCACCATTATGCCATTCCACCATTATACCAGTTTTTAGAATCTATGTATATGAAAAGACAAAGGGTTACCTTACCAATTCTCCATACAGTAACATCCATCCTATTTCCTGTCACCCCAATGCAGCCTTGCTTAAAGACATGTGCAGTTATAAATTTGATTTATTTCTTTCCAGTTGACTTGGCAAATATACCCCAAATCAAATGTTAGTGCCACATACATTCTCTAAAACTTAATGCTCAGTAACATCCAAAATAACATACTCTACAGTCTTTTTATAAGTCAGCTTGTCTACACTTGCCTAACTAAATATCATCAAACTCCTTCTTTTCATCAGTTGGCACAAACATTACTATGGCTAACTCCAGCCACACTCATGTATTAAACAGATCTACTTGAACGTTTTATCTAATACAGTTGCAAGCTTTTATGAAGAAGAAAAAAAAATAAAATCCTTGCATTTGTAAACCTTTTCTTCTGTCAACAACAGTTCTTTCCTCTGGACAGTAAAATTGTAATTGCTTAAAGTCTTGACCCATGTTAGACTGGCTCTTTAAAAGAAATAGATAAATAAATATCAAGGCACAGAGCCACAGTTACGATTCACAGCCACCAGTGATGTGCAGATACACAATCTGGGATCTCTGTACACTTCCTCCAGTGCTAGGGCATATTTTCTTCCTCCTCCTGCTTATAGACTTCTTCTGGGACAGTTCCTGATACTATTTTCCCAAGTTTGCTTGCAAACATCTCTATGCTTTTAATCTTTGCTTCAGAAGCACAACAGCAATAAATACAAGTTTCATTCCCAGCTGAAATGCCAATTGCAACACACAAGTCAAAGTTCCAGCACACAACTTAGTTCCTGCGACATCAGGACAGGCTTGGTGGCACACACAAGCCTCCCCTGCCCATCTCCTCCAGGAGAACAGAAGCAAGCAACAGTTTCCATCTGGAAAGCGAACATGACCCTGCCAACAGCAACACCAACCTCCAGAAAATCAAATCTTCAACACCAAAAGCAACGGTACATTAAAAGCAACCTGAAAGAAGTATCCGTGAGAACAAGTCCTCCTGAACTACGAAACTAAACATAACTAACTGCAAATGTATGCTTGACAAGGACATAGACACCATTCACATTTACAATACCTCTGTCTCTCCAGCTGCTGGACTTGTGTGGCTCATTCAAGTCCAGCAGATACAACCAACTTAGCTCTCAGGACCAAGAAACAAAATTTCTATTTTCACAAGCACTTTTATCTGTCCCAAGAAAGATCTTGTAGGGGTAAGAACTGTAGAGAAGCCATAGAAGAGTAGCTACATTCCCCTTCACAATATATGAGACCCGATTCCCCCAGCCACCTGTATTGCAGGTATGCATACCTCTAGGTTAGAGACTGGAAGCAATAATCGTGCTAAGAAGTCTGACTTTGCCCCAGTATATCACTGTTTATTTACACTACATTAAAAAAATAAATCAGATTAGGACACCATCTCTTCAGTACATATATATATATACACACACTGTCAAGTACAAGGTGATCGTGATCTGCTTAGGACCTCTAATATCAATATAGTATCAGGAACAGTTAAGAGGTATGTTTGACTTCTGATCTGAACAGAATTTCTTTAGTAGAGAACAAAGTAGTAATTAAAATCAAATATAAAAAATTACCATGTTCTTAACTGCAAGCCTACACTTCTAAGCTTCAAAAGCAGAATTAACCAACCAATCCTCCTTCTATCCAAGTACATTTACATACTAGTACCTTCCAATTACAGGATGAAATCTGCCACTTGTTAAAACAAAACATCGACCTGCTTCAAAATCCATGCTACCTTAACATAAGGCCCTACAAAGTTCCCGTAAGGATGTAATAAAAATGAATACATTTGATTGTCCGTTAGTGCTTTCAAACACCCATATTCTTAGCAGTCGAAAAGGAAAAAAAAACCCACAGGGATAACAAGCTTATGGTACAACTTGGAGATGCCCAAGTAGTTCTTCTGGGGTCATCATTTTGCTTCTCACCAGACAAATCCATCCTCTCATCATGGCACAGCTTGTGCAAAGGATCCAACCTCAGTCTGTTTTGCCTCTCAAAATCCTTGACCAACTGTCACCATAGAAAAAATTAGTGGTTTAAGTTACAGTCAAGCTCAGGCAAAGAAGAAAGGATGTCACACAAATACCAAAATACCGAAGTATGAAAGAGCCTCATGTCTGAATGCACACCAATGCAACTTAGTATTATTACATGCGAAGTATAAAATGTGTGTCCACTCATCAGGTATACATGCCTATCTAAACCAAAAAGTATTTCCATCTTCAAGTGTTTCTACATGTTGCCTAAACTGTCTACCTAGAAAAAAAGTACCACAATACCTCTCTCCACAAAGAGGAAAACACAAAAAAAAACCAGAAATCCTAGCAAGGAGCTCCAGA
>JAVHNF010038991.1:3009-13078 GCA_034783455.1 Micropsitta finschii
AGCTATATCAGCATGGACTTTGGTTCAGGCCAACTGCCTTAGAAGACATCCAGGGTCCCAAGCAGGCTTGCCCAGCTCACGCTGAAGCCCATTGCTGCCACAGCTATTTTTGCTGCTGGTACCCAAGGTAGTTTGATTAAACTTGGATATATAGATGCATGCTGTAATCGTTCCCTAAATGACTGCAAATTTGGCCTTGTTGATATTTTAAATCCTTGTATTTTCAGAGTGCCAGTTCACTGTAATTCACAGACATTCTCAGTTTTCTTTATTTGATTCCAGAAAACTGTCTCTGTACTAAAAACAAGTCTTTGAAAAATGCTTATGTATCCTGCTGTCCTCTTCTACTTGGGGTGACTGCATAATTAACCTGGCCAAGTATCAACCATACAAGAGTTGAATGTATCCCAAGTTCAATTGGGGAGGTTTTTACCATAAGAATGTGCCTGTCCTGAGACTAAAACACAGGTTAGAATTCCAAGTTTCTGCATATTGCTCAATGAAGAAGGAATATGTTGCCCATGAGGAAAAAAAACCAAAACAAAACCAACAAAAACACGAAAACAAAAAAATCAAATGGTGGTGTAATCTATAATCAAAAGCCCTAATGGGCACAAAGCATTTTAGAACAAAGGTTTGCTGAATCTGCAAGGATATTAAAAGCCTTAAAGTCTGAACAAAGAAAGTCTTATTTTCTAAGTATACGGAGGTTAGTAAAGCACAGATAAAAAGCTCATAGGGCAGGCAGAGCTCTCTGAATCCTTTTTCTTGTAGTCAGATATGAACATATGATACATGAATATTTATCAGAACTGCAGATAACTAGTAACTACAGTTGGATTTAAACTCAGCAAACCATGGCTTGCAGTTTGCATTCACAGGGGTTTTGTACAAGTGGTTGGCTTGTATTTTTTTTTTTTTTTTTTAATTTGTGGGTTTGGTGGGGGTTTTTTCCCCCTTTTTTTTTTTTTTTTTTGTACTATATATGTGCACTTGTCCCCCCTAAGCCGTCTTTTAATTCTAACTGAATGAACCTAAAAATACAGCAAGGTCTTCAATACAAATCATCCAGTGCGTATCAACTTAAGGCTGACAAGATTTTTTACACTCAGGGTTGAAAGACTGGCTTTCAAGCTGTATGTAGTCAAATCCAGAAATCTCCCAATTTAGACCCAGCTTCTGTGTAACTCTGTTCAGGTTATGTTGAAACATTTATGAACCTCCCAGAGCCTTGTCTTGCCTCAGTTTTGTAACAGTGTCTGCAAGCCAGTGACGCAATGGCAGTTTCACACTGGTGTACTTGCAACTTGATTGTCTGCTACCCACAATTTTGAACAGCAGAAAATTGGAGGTTCTTCAGAGAAAAGGAGAAAGCTAGTTTATTCCTATCCTTATCCGCAGGTATAGCAATAGATGGTAATTATAGGAAAGCAGCTATACACTTTCTCTTCTCTCATGTGCTTCTGCATGCAATGCACTGTCATCTCATGGATGGCTCTGAAAAAGATATGGTGTGAGTAGAGAGATGGGAGTGTTGGAGATGCTGGTTGCAGAAGGCACCCTTGACAGTGAGAGAAGTGAGGGCTCACCCATTTTTGTCGTGAATGAATATGCACTGACCCAAGCTTTCACCTAGTCCAACTCCATTCAAACACTAAAAGCTATCAATGCAAGAAAGGGAGGCTGGAATGCAAGGTGTGGCAAACCTTTTACATAGTTTTACTACTGGGGTATATTGCAGTAATATTTTTTTCCCTGTCTTTCAAATATATTTGCAGAATTGTGGCAGAGGGTGAGACAGTGCAGGCAAGAGGTTAAAGCAAGAGAGTAGGAGTCAGTAGGTCTGCATGGCTTTACCCTGGTGCTTCCAGAATGCTTTTATTAAAGATTAGCGAGTGATCTTCAACTGCTAATGTAAGAAAGGATACTCTAAGCCAAACCAAAATTCCCTCTAGCCTAGTACCCTGTCTCTGAGAGTGGCTAGTTCGGGAAGCCATATAAGAATAGGAGTTTGGTATGCATTCCTGGCTTTTGGTAATTTGTGTTTAAGGGGCTTTCTGAGTTTGCAGCTTGCTGTTGGGGACAGCTGAAGTTTTAGGCTGATCATCTATAAGCTTGTGTAATCCTTTCTTGAGTTAACCAATGCTTTTTGCCACTTTGTTTCTTAATCTTAGTTTACTCAAGTGTAACACAGGTTAGTTGTTATTTTGCAGTCCTCATTTTCCTCAGTCTCTGAGCAGAAAAGGCAGAAATTTGAAACAAAAACTATTTTTCCTTGTTACGGGAACATGTCTTTCTAGCTAAGCTGGGTTAGCTTTTGCTCTGGAGCCAGACCTGTGATGACTGCTCTTTCACATAACAATGCTAAGTATTATTTTTCCTTTCATTTTTTTTTTTTTTTTTCAGCTACTATTTTCTGTGTAATATATGCCAGGGTCTCCAGAAATGCACTACCAAGGGAATAGAAAGGTCACTAATGTGGGATTTATTATTTGATTTGTTGTTTTTATTGCAGGAAAAAGTGGATAAAAGCAGTTTGGCATTCCTGGTTAGGAAACTGTTGCCATAGTTTGTATTATGAATGTGATAAAAGCATAAGAAAGGGTCTGTTTTCTGCTTTGTTTTCAGATACAGCTGAAATCTCTCAAGGGTCCACGTTACAAATCCACTGAGGGTTTTAAAGCAAGTAAAGTAATTTTGGCTTGGGTGGGATGTAGGTTGTGTGTAACAACACACAAGAAAGTATATGGCAGTATTTGTCTTAAAGTAGAAGAGCAATAAAACTGAGGCTCAGACAAGACAAAAAGGGTGGAAAAAGGTATAAGACAAGGGGAAATTAAAGAGCATAGAAGAGGATTTACTCAGAGGTGAACTCAGGAGGGACATATGCATGGGAAATTTCACAGAGAAGGTAATAGGCAGAGATGAGGAGCTAGGAAACGTGAGAGGGGAAGGAGATACGCTGCATAATGTAATAAAAATTGACCAGAATGTAGAGGGGAGAGGTTTTTATTCATAGTCTTTAACTAAGATAAGGGTCATCTGATTCATCATGACCTGACTAAAACCAGCTAGGAGAGCTGGACTAGCTCCATGTGAGTCATTTTCCTGTATTCTGAGCCATTATTATTCTTATTAAACCAAAAATTTACACTGCATTCACATGATAAGATTTTGGGGAAAAGAAGCAAGAGAAGCAAGGATATTTAGAGCTGAAAGATTTGGTTTGGTTATGCTTGTCTGTCTCTCTGCCCAAGCCTGTGAGATGGAATCAGCCATCACTTGGGGTTTCCTCCCCCCAATTCTGCAGCAAATGGTATCGGGGATATGGAGCAGAGCTGCATCTTGGCACCTCTGTGCTTTTCTGGTGAGGTGGGGTCAGATCATGTAGGTGCTGCAGAACTTTGTTGTTGTCTTGGGCAGCTCTCCAAAGGCCTAAATGCCAAACTGAGCCCAGAGAAGCACACAAATATGAAGATGTTTTATGCGAACATGATTTTAGAGCTATGAATTTCTCCGAGACAAAGAACTGCACTGGAAAACTTTGTTGTGACTCAGCACTTCACTTGCACATGTGAATGCAGAAGTATATAAAAGTCAAAAAACATAGCAAAAAAACCAAACCAGCGTTTTTCAAAGGAGAAAGAAAAGTATTTTCTGATTCTGGTTCAAGGTTTTGGTTAGTTGTTGCTTAACAAAGCTGGGTCACGCATCTGTGCAGTCATCTGGGTATCTGTGGGGCTCATTTTTTTAACTTTTAAAAGATTTATTTGAAATTCTTTAAAGATGGTGTATCTCATTCATTGGAAAAATCTGCCATCTCTGATCACAAATAGTAGTGAGAGGCATAAAAAAAAAGGCAATCTCAGAGCCCCGTAGTTCAATGGTCCTTCAAAAGCAAAGGCTAGTGGAAAGGGAGCAAGGGAGGCCAGCAGGTAATTCAGGATGAAAGAAGAATCTGTCTGGAGACTGGCAGTTTCCAAATTAATTGATAAGGTTGCACAAGATGGAGGGATGTAACCCTGTTCACATCTGGGAGGGGAAAACAGCCCAGGGCACAAGCTGAGCTTGGTTTCCTGAAGCTTTACCCATGGGACAGGATTTTCTTGAAGTTAGTGATATCCAGAGGGTCTGAGCATGCATCTCAGGGTCTCAGAGATTGTTACTGCAAGTCCGTATGCAGATTACTGCTCTTGGCAGTTCCTGCAGAATGAAGAGGTTGATGAGCTGAAGCCTCACCCCTGGAGACTTGCCAGGGAGTTTAGGGACCATCCAGGTCTCAGTGCAGTTCTTGCCTTTTTCCTTGGCCACTATTACAGACTTAAAGATCTAGATGGTGCTTAGTGGGAGGTGGGAAAGTAATGAGTTAAGCTTTTCTTCCTCTTATCTGACTATTTCCTCCAGGTCCAGCAGCCAAGTGGTCTTTATCAGTTCTGCTGTGACTCAGCCTCATCCTCCCCTGTTCATATCCTATCAGATAGTTGTGATTTCATGATCCCCTGCATGGGAAAGAGGGAAAGTTACTGCCTTGAAGCGCACAGAGTCTGTGAAGGCACAAATGCAGCACCAAGCAAGGGTAACTCAGAGCCCCATCTAAGATAGACAAATATGAAATCATAAAATTGTTTGGGTTGGAAAAGACCTTAAAGATCACCTAGTTACCACCGCCCTGCCATGGACAGGGATGCATTCTGTTGGACCAGCTTGCTTAGAGCCCCATCCAGCCTGGCCTTGAACACTTCCAGGGATGGGGCAGCCACAGCTTCTCTGGGCAACTTGTGCCAGTGCCTCACTACCCTCACAGTGAAGGATTTCTTCCTGATATTGAATGCAAATCTCCCCTCTTTCATTTTAAAGCCATCCCCCCTCATGTTGTAAAAAAAGCCCCTCTCCGGCTCTCTTGTTGGCCCCTTAGGCACTGGAAGCTGCTCTAAGGTCTCCCCAGAGTCTTTTCCAGGCTAAGGGAAGAATCTCCTCCCTCAACCTGCTAATCGTGCTTCTTTTGGTGCAGCCCAGCATATAGTTGGCTTTCTGGGCTGCACACACATGCTGCTGGATCATACTGAGCTCCTTATCACCCTTCATGGTCAGATGGCCTGTAACAGATCCCCCTTGTAATGTTGCCTGTCCTTGCCCTCCCTTTAATGCTGACCCCTATGCTCTCAGTCAGATACTCATCCATCTCCAGGCACAGTTTCATGCCCTCCAGCTGGTTACAGGTACAGAGGGCAGCAGCCTGTCCTCATCTTCTCTGCTTTGTCTTCCTGAAGAGCCTGTATCCTTCCATTCCAACACTTCAGCCATAGGAGCCATCCCTCCACATCTCTGTGATGCCAATAAGATCATAGCCCTGCAGGCATGTGTGCATCTCTAACTCTTGTTTATTGCCCATGCAACTAGTGTTTGTATGGAAGCATTTATGTTGGGCTCCTGATAAAGCTGACTTACTGGTTACACCTGGTTAACTTTGTGGGAGTCCTGTGGACCACACATCAAAGACCAAGATCCTTCCTACTCCTCATGTACATATCCAATAGGTATTTAATGCCTTTCTTTCGTATAAAAATAGTTTTGTACCAGTTTTTCTGGTCAAATTTTCCACTGTTCTCTGACTTGTGTTACACTGCTATTGTGAGGTTTCTTCCACTGTCACCCATGGAAAAGTCTGAATTCTCTCTGCATAGGCAGATATATTTTATGGGCATTTAGCCATTTTGCATATTCGCATATGAATACCAAGCTTAGGTGTTCAGTCTGTGCAGCATCTAGTCTCAGACTGCGCTATTGCTGGAGCCCTTACACAAATGCTGCGCCGATGATTTACAAAATGTGGTTTATGATTTAAAGCACGTAAAAAGGGGAAAAATGAAAAAGATTGAGCAAAGTGTCGAATGTATGTCACAGGACATGTTCAAAATCTATTGACACATCTTATTCCGATTTAGTTGTCAGAATCCTGACATTTCGGCCTCAAACAGAAGCATCCAGTTCAACTGCACTTCACATGCCTTGCTTCTGCAATTGGGCTGATGGCAGCGGGTAACACATCACTGTCGTGAGTAAAGAGCCAGCCTCCCAGCTGTGTTTATGTGCCTTAGTACAGTCCTAAGGTGCCACCTCTTCTGAATGTAGTCACTATTTAGTTTAGTGGGGTTTAGTTAATTACATTATGAAATTATTATGATCCACCACATGAGGAGTGCGATACGTAGTGTAATCCCTGTTCCTGGGGTAGTGTTGCACCTGGATTCCTAGGGATTTGTGCACTTACCTTTTCATTAGCATGTGTGAGAGGCATATGTTGTAGCATCAAGAAGAAGCCGTATCCAGACATTTATTTTAAGCTTTTAGCTAGCCAGAGATTCATCAATATTCTATAAGTTTGGAGTGGGTGTGCAGCACAGTATGTCTCTGCTGTTTCTGTGTGGCTCAAGCAAAAATGAACTATTTCAGAAAGCACATATGCCCTTCAGCTCACCTTAGCTAAAGTTCTTTCATACCACTTGGGATATGATAGGCTAAAGCACAGGCCAAGGTTGTTATCACTACAATTTCTATACAAACATATTTTTAGTCTTTCGCTTAGGGATCAGACAAAAGGGAATATTTGGAGGGAAATAACTGGGAAAATGAGTAGAGATCCATAATTTTAGTTTACACAACTCACAGTGAGCTTTAGGTTAAAGTATCTAAGGTTACTAAAACCCAAGACTTATCAGTGCAGGCAACTATTTGGAGGACTTAGCCTCACAACATTAAATACATGTGCCAAAAATAAAATCCTTTTTTGTTCAAAGAGTATGAATGCTGTATAATAAAGGGAATCTTGCAGGAGATCCCTGGATTGGTGTCTGTTTGACATTGAATTTGTTCTAAGTTGAAAATTTAAACATGTATTTGATACAATAGTTAGAAATTCATAATTGACTTTAAAAGTATGGAGAACTGGTTTAGCTTACAAATGAATTGTGGGCAACTGGTTTAGCTTACAAATGAATTGTGGGCATCTAATGACACATCTGTCCAAACATACTTTCCTGGTCCATTGTCCTTCTTTTACAAGTCCTTTTTTTTTTTTTTTTTATCTCTGTGGTAGTTCACTTCAGGTCAGAGTCTTCCATTTTTATTCATATTCTGTAGTAGCTTGCTTTATGCATAACTTTGATGAAATAATGAAGACAGAATGAAGCTAAAATTGAATAGAGAAAGGACAAAAAAAGGGCATTTCCAAGACGTATTAAAGATTAGAACCAGGATCTCAGGTCACTTCATGTGAAACTGTCTCTTCATATATTCAGAGTAGCTGACCACCAAAATTTGGGTTTTGATTTATTTGCCTATAGTATTTGCCTTTGAGGAAAGAAGGGTTTTTTAGAGCTGAGTACTCAGCCCCAGAGCTGAATACTTTGTCTCAGTTTAAAAGTGACTTCTAAGGCGCTGAGGATCCAGAACTTGATTTTGATGTAAAATGTGGCACGCAGTGTAAACACCCACAATATGTCTTGTCAAGTCAAGTTCTGTGCAAATAAAAGCTGGAACAAATGTAAGATCATGCATGCAGTGTATCTGAGATGAGGATTCCACTCATATAATTAAAATAATTACCAAGGGAACAAATTAATATTTTCTTTTATGACCAATAACAAAGAAATTTGTTTTGTTTGTCCTTTGAATGTTGAAGTATTACCTGAAGACATTATAAATTCAAAGTATAAAGTACTTGAATTGCTATGGTTTTTAACTTGCCTTCATTATAGCTTTCATGATCTATAGCTTCATTTTATGTAGACCATATGCAGTTAAAAATAACTGGAGTTGCTGTATTTTATATATGCCTTTGTAAGCATTTCCAACTGCAAAGGGATTTTTTTTTATAAACACAGAAAACCCCAACAAGTTTTATGCATTCATTTTACCTCTTCCCTTTTTATTTTTTATAGAAATGCTACAAAGGGGAACTTTTGATAAGTATTACCAGCAAAGCCCAGTATTGCAACACAGTTAACTGCTTCAGAGTTTCTATTTAAGGTTACCTGGCATAGTCATCTCAGCCAGATGTACTTCTGCTATTGGATACTCTGATTTGCTGACAATGTGCACTGCCTTAAAAAAAAAAAAAGGAAGTACTTAGGTGACTTATATCCAAATCACACATACTCTTTTAGTTAAAATGAAATGTGAGCCTGAATTTAGCCTTTAATTACATTTCCTTCCCTACCTCCAACAAACAAATTTTTATAACCTTTCCAATGAAGAAAGTCATATTTTGCGAATTACTTGCTTGGAAGCTTACCAGGAGCAAAAGTTATTTAGGAAATTTTCTATTATTTGTATAAATCAAAGATTATTCTTCAGGTTTCTGACTATTCCATAAGATAAATTATCCTTTTCAAAGAGTTTTGTGAATAAGTTTATTTTTACTTTAGAGCTTTTATCTGAGTTGCTATCTGGCAAATGAAAATTACACTTGTGAAAAAGGAAGCATAGCATAAAAATAGGATCCATCACACCATGCTTGGGGGATATATAATAGAACTCTTAGAACATGTTAGAGACTTAAATCAACTCACAATCTTGTTTTTATAAGAATCTGTGCAATGCAAACTGTAATATAAATCAACAATGGAAAGAGTTTTTTATGTATTTGAAAACGTAAAATAGTATTGCTTAAGTGAAGCATTAAAAATACATATTACTTAAATTATATTCCCTAATAAGATGTCTATCATTTTTCCATTTAACATTGGCTCTGAGGAGACTGCGTTGTTCTGTCAAGATTAAAATATGAAAAACCCATCCACATTTGAGCATGTGCTTAAACAAGTAAGACTAAGTGTTAAATCTGAGTCCTCTGTACTTTGAGAAGCATTTTTACAAGTGGAAAGTGGTAAGCTTGCATAGTTCATCCATTTTCCATAGCCTTTAAAATGTGCGTAGCATATTGAATATCAAAATGCTATAAAATCTCTTAACTATTGATATCTATTTGTAGATAACAATGTGAATTCTGCCATAAATTCAAATAAGCAAATGACTTTATCTAAACAAAGATTTTGGTGCACAGATGTACTGTTACTATGACAGTGTTGGCTTCTTAAATCTAACACCGTGGAGGCAAGATACTTTTTTGCATGGTCCGGTCTTTGAAATTATTGCCATTGGAAATCAATATCAGATGTTTGCTAAGAAAAATATTATGGAATGGAATCCTTATGCAAACAGCCACAAATATATTATTGAATGTGCAGATAGAGATTATGCTTCTCTCCAGAGCTGGGCTTCTGTGTGGGAATCCACACATTTGTAGAGTTGGCATATAATATCAACATATATTAATGCGGTTTATTTCCTTTAACAACCGAGGAATCTTTATTTTCTAGCTCTGGATGTTACATTTGTGGCCATTTCAGGAATCCTTTTTGTGGAGTGTTGAGCTTACACTCAGCTCCACTCATTTGTGGAGTGGCAGAAAATTAGAAGTTGTCAGTGGATATGAGGAAAATTTCAAGCTATCCATGAACTATTTATGCCACTAGTATTTGTGCAATCTCCTGTTAGCAGTGTGCTCACAGTAACATTTTTGAAACAGATGTGATTTCATTTATACCATGAATAAAATCAGTAATGTTAATTGTTTGGTTTTTTGTTCTTTTTTTTTTTAAAAAAAAAAAAGAAAAAAAAAAAAGAAAAAAAAAGCACTAAATAATGACCAGTTTTGGATAGTCTGTGCACAGGAAAGAACATACAATCCATGACCAAATTCTTAACCAAGCCTTACACATCCTACACTCTTGAAAGTCATAGATTAGACGTCCTTCATGTTTTGCAATCCTGTCCACACTCCTTTACCGGGAAAGCAAGCCCTTTGGTTTTAAAAATCACTTAATGTGGCAAAAGTGTATAATAAAACAAAACTGAGTGAAGGAGGCTGGCAGGAAGCTGTTTATCCTTTTACAGAAACTGCCTGTTTGGCTGGGCAGCAGTGTTGCTGGAGAGTTTTAAAAATTCTTACATGCAAAGGCTCTTTGGCTCAGTTTTGGCTCAGACTAAACCCCTTTAATTTCTGGTA
>JAVHNF010039015.1:13127-24967 GCA_034783455.1 Micropsitta finschii
GGTTATCTCAGTGAATATTACTTGAGTAGCTTTCTGTCTACAGACATCTTAAATATAATTCATTGTTGCAATGATACTTAGAAAGTCAAAAGTTTAATGCAGCTTTTCTGACATCTCTTCTAGATGTAATCAAGGACAGCCTTTTCTGTTTCTGACTATTTTGCTAAAGAAGTTTTGATTTAAATTTGGAGTTCCCTGGAATGTTTGAAATGGGCATACTATGAATAGGAATCTATGCAGGTATTCTGCAAATCATTGAGGCCACCTCAGTTCAGTGTCCTGCATGGCTGTGACTTCAGTACTGTGTACTAGGACAGGTCACATGCTCTCTGCTATGTTTTTAAAAGAAAACCATGATGTTATGGAAACTTCTAAAATAGGTATCAAAATGGTTGTGGACAATGCTGTGCCTGCTAGGCAGGTATGCTGCTTGAGAAGAAAATTGCTAAATTCTCAGCTTTTCAGTCTCACCCCTCTAGTTTGCTGCAGAAATGGGATGTGGTGGTAGAGCCAGACATAGCACAGTCTGCCTACAACTAACTGGCTGCATACATTGTCCTCTGTGCTGAGGAGTCAAAGTACTGAACCCTGAAGTTGTGGGGTATTAAGTACTGATATCTGCTGTTCATAATTTCCATTCATAAATGAGGTTTTAGAGGGAAGAAATGATCTGATAGACTTGCTTGTTCATTCATCACAGCCACAGAGGCAGCCTGCAGCCAAGGAGGCAGTGGGTGGAGAGAAGGTGACTGAATGAATGATGCTCATCTGTCCTGCGATTGTAGTTTATGCAATGCTGGCAGAGGAGTTGTATGTTCTGGCTGCTGTGAAGTTGTACAGCCTGATGGATGCCTCATAATCTTGGGTTGGAGCAACTGGTCCTGCAGTGCAGCCTTGTGAAAGATGCTCTTTTGACACAGTTAAGCTGTGACCTACCACATAGCAGTGAGTGCAGTTGTGTTCAAACCCAACTTTGTACGAACAAACCGAAATAGATGCATGCACTTGTGAGCTTACACAGCTTTAACTTCATTGAATTTTGTGCAGTTTTAAGTTTAAGCAAGTGCAGCTTTCAGGTTTAGACAAGCTCGTGAGCCTGCATGTGAACTGAAGTTCACCTGGGTTGTAGGCTGGGGGAACTCAAACTTTCCAAATAAAATACTTGAGATTTGGAGTAGCATGTGTTTGTAACTTTTATGAAGAGCCCAGTTTAGGGATTAAAACCATTTTATCAGATGCTATTTGGTTTATTTATTTTTTTTTTACCCCCAGAAACAGAGGGTGGAAAACTGATGAGTTCATGCTGCTTTAGCATTCAGTAAATTGACCTTAGAGGTAGGCAAGAGACTTCTGGCTACTTGAAGCTTTCTATTTGCAGAGACCAGGCCGTTTCTGTGCCTGGAGTGAGAAATGCCCAAGGGTGCAGGTGCAAGGCTGGAGGATGGGGCCTGAAAGAACCTGTGGCAGCTGAACAAGGAGGAGGAATTTTTTGAGATGGGAGGTTGCACCATCAGGCAGCAGTGCCATGTTCATCCTCCATATGTTCAGCTTTCACATTTTCACCTCTGTGTAAAAGTCAAGGACAGGAGCAGGGTTATGGGATGTGCCAGTGAGCGGTGTGGCACAGGTCAGGGAGAGAAGTTGCTTTTCCTGTGGCAGGGAAGCCATGCCCACCTAGCATGAAAGAAGTGACCCTTTTAGTAGGCAAATTCTTGGAGAGTGCTTGTGGATACTCAGGGCATTACTCAGCAAAGGGAAACCAAAGAGGTTGCAAGGATTTCATTCCCTGGGAGTTACCAAGGTCAGTACTTGAGTGCAGGTTCCACAAGCAGAAAAAAGGATGCAGGGGAGCTCTGTGGTGGAAAGCCATGAGAGGAAAGGTAGTGAAGAGAAGGAGGGAGGCAGACATCCAGAGATCAGGCAGAAGCAGAGGTAATGGGATATTGCAAGCAGCATTGGGAGTAGGGGGCTAGATATAAGCTGGACTGCTTTGTAGAAAGGCTGCGTTGCCTGTGAGTAAGCTATTCAATGTGAAGGGGAGAGATGGATGTCTGGCTTGGAGGAGGGACAAAGCATATGTGAGGGAAGCCCTGTGGGTGAAGCTGAACCTCCCCAGTGCAGTGTCTAAAGAGCTAGCCAGCCACACTGCAGCCCTCAAAGCACTGCTTTGCTCACTAGTGTGTGTCAGGCCCCAGGTGCTCTTTACAGGACAGAGAAACATAGAATAATTTAGGTTACAAAGGACCTCTGGAAGTCATCTGGTCTCTCTCATAAAAGGAGGTCCAACTTTGAAGTTAGATCAAGTTAGATCAAAATCATTATTAGTGCCGTTTGGTCATGAACAGTACTTTCTATTGTATGTGATGGCAGCAACTGTTATTTTTTATTAATCTTCTGTACCCCAAAAGTATATTTTATAAATGTTTTATAGATTCTTATCATTTGATGAAGAGGCTGCAATATTGGTTATGTTAAAGGCATGATGTAGAGAGGACAAGAAACGAAAGCAGAGAAGATGCCCAGGAGTAACAGACAAGGGTAGGTAGGAACAGAAATCTGAGTTATTGCTATAAACCCACTCATCACCAGTGCATTAAACAAGGCAGAGGTAATGGAGATGATAGGTTGCAAACACTTCTCTTTATTGACCTTTTACATTGTTGGAAGGCACAGTTCCTTCACACAAATCTAATTTTCTAGCTGTGGTATTCTTGAGAGAGGGAAGAGAAGAAGACTAAGCCTAGCCCTGGGCAACTAATAGATATACTGGAAGGGTTCCATAGACACCACACATTCCTGTACAAAATGTGCCTTGGGTTATGCAATCTGCTACAAATATCTGTATTTAGGAGCTTGTACAAACCCATTTTAGAGCATGCTCATGTCTGATACTGGTTGAACCAGTTGTGCTTTTGGTTGCATTGAATTCTCTACATTTAGTGTCCTTCTACTTTAGCTTTGCTGCTGTCAGATCAGGACATCAAGTGAAAACATTGTAAATACTCAGATCTACTTGTGACACTAATAGCCACAGTTGTCCAAAGTAATAGCTAGTACCCTAATAGTAAAACTATTTGCAGGTGACAAAGAAGCAAAAAGCTTTGGTTTCTGGTTTGATTTTCGATACCTCTAATTATTAACCAAAGTGTATCCTACCTAATCTGCAAGAATTTAGATCATAGTGTAGTTTCATCATAGAATATTCCAAATTAACCATGAAGGAACAAAACAATGTCATCAGTCTATTAAAATCAAAATGTGATCTCAGAATACCATTATAGTCATTGAAGTCCTCAGAACTTGCAAATAACCTTGCTGATCAGAATTAGTTATTAACTGTTACACTGAAAATTATTTTATTGCAATGTACTCTAATATCTGCTATTTTTTATCTTTTTTTTCTCTCTCTTTTTTTTTTTTTTTCCTCCCATTTAAATGTTCAAATATGTTAAGGGCAAAACAAGCTAAAAAGTTACTTAGCATATGTCCTTCCAACCACTTAAAATTGCCAGGAACCATCTAATTTCTAGCCAAATTATTTGCACCGTTTACTGAACTGGAAAAAAGTACATGTAACTTACACAAAATTAAGCAGCTCCTGTGTGCAGCTGATCTCTGGGGATTCTTGTTTGAAAATTCTGAGCTAATAGAACTACCACATGTGTTGGCTACCAAAATGCGTCTTGTTACTTGTTGCTATAGTCATTACCTATGGAAACTTCTTTTTCTGCGTAATACTAAAACATAGCACTTCTTTCTGTAAACATGGTAAGGAGAACTGGAAATTTCCTTACTAAGACACTTTATTATAGCCTTGGGCTGTATTTTACATTATGTGCTCTAAGTTCATTTATGAAGTCTATTTTAAACATGTAATTATAAATATACTGCTTTGCAGTTGAAATGCTCCCTGAAATAATGGCAATATGCAGCATAGTCTGTTTCTTTGGCACTCTCCAATGTGTCAGTATTTCAGACATGTCATTGGGTTCTTTGAGGAAAACCTGCTTTTAAAGAAAACTATTTAGATGCTGCAACCCACAATGATATAGATAACTAGTCAAATCCTTACTACTAGACTGAAAAACATAAAAATTACTTTTGGAAGTTGATTATGTGAATTAGGCAGAGAAATGCATAGCTCATTCAAAATGTGCTGCTTTTGAGGAGCATAAAAGGAACATAGCTTTTTCCTCTTGAGTTCTTAACCAAGAAAAAAACTGTAACCGAGAAGAAAAAGGGAACTATCCACTTTTCAAGCCTTGGTGCTCCAGAGAGCATCTGATCATTATTGTGCATCTTGTATGGCCTTTTATCCAATTCATTTTTAAGATTCTGTCAAGTCAAAATGGCAATTACTCAGTATTTACTTTTCATTCATATAAATAACAAGCAGAAAAGAACACAAGTAATGCCATCCTGAATTAGATCATCTGTCCATCATGCCTGTTACTTTGTGCCATGCAGTGACCAGTAGCAGGTTCTTTATAGTTTGATAGAAATAGAGTATGCTTAACCTGTTCAGTGCCCTGTAACAGATTCTTCATTTATGACAACCAGTGGTTGTAAGCATTTCCTGAACTGTGGGTCTCCTCTGGACTATTATGCTATGTAGCCTCTGATGGATCTATTCTCCATGAGAATTTCTTAATGCCTTTTGTAACCTTCCGGACTTCTGACCTCCACAGCATCCTGTGATAATGGGTTCCACAATTTAATTTTGCATGAGATTTAATTATGTGTTAAAAATTACTTCCTTTGTTTGCTTTAAACTTTCTGCCTGGTAAATAAATTGGGTACTCCCTGATTATTATACTAAGAAAAACAGTGAATAGTGCTTCTCTATTCAACTTCTCCACATATTTCATGTTTCTATGGACCTTTAACACATCTCCCTTTTGTTATCTCTGTCCAAACTGAAGAGACTATGTAATCTCTTTTTCCATTAATATTACTTCATATCTTTTTTCAAAGATATGGACGGGTACATAATGATGGAGCAGTGAAGGTGATGGTGCTCTTTATGATAATAACTCACACTAAAATGAATGCAACTCCATTCCTTTTCCAAATTAGCAGGACTTCTTGTCAGCCAGTCCTGATCTCTGGCCTGTTTTAAGTGAATTTTGCTAATATGTGTTCTTTTCTCAAGGTGTCCCTAACTAAGCAGTTCCCATGACTAGTGCATTACGAACTTCAGAGGTTAAATTTCCACTCTGGAATTACTTTGTTACCTTCACTTTCCTCTCTACAATCTAAAATCAGTGTATTTATGCATGATTTTTTTCTAACCTAAGAATTAAAAAGTGCCATTTAATTGCTAGATACTCTAGACATCGTCTGACCTGGTCAATGCTAAAGCCACAGTGGCTTAATGACCTGCTTAGATAATAATACCTTAGTAATGCAAGTACCTGATTAACAGAGTTGACACCAGTGGTTTTACACATCCAGCTTTGTATCACACAGCAAAGATGCTTGAATCACCTGATGTGCAGCAGGCAGCCTCTTTGTGCATCACTGTCAGTCAGGCATGTGCAGAAGGAGTTGTGGGAAATGATGGAATGAGAAATATTAAAAGTGCTGTGCACAGAGAAGAAACTCAGATCCCAGATGCGCTGTGTTTTCTGGTATTTCTGAACGTGACACTTTCATTTGTAACCAAAATAATCATAATTACAACAAGCCCTGTTTTTGTCATATGAAGGCTTTTGCCCTATTTTGATTAAACTTTGTATTTTATGATACCATTCTGCGATCATTTTCCACTAATGTTTTTCAGGTGTATACAAGTTACAATCTGATAAAGAAGCAAGTACGTGGGGAAGCAGTCACTCTCAGTAACATTAAAATGCTCTGACACCTTGTCAGTGTGAACAGCTCTGGACTTTGGCTTTTGTTATATTCTCAGGCTAGGCTCCCTAGGTTTTGCCAATCTTTCGGTGATTCTTGGTCGCATTCCACCAAGTTGAGGCCAAGTATTAAGTACTCTGGAAACTAGAGTTGGCTCAAGCCTTAGAATAATTTATAGTTTGGGACAATATTTATATAAAACTTACTTTGATTCAGCCAGAATTTGGTGGATTTGTGTGATTTTCCTAGTTTTATATCCTATTTGAATGGATCTATGTAACCGGAATCTGAAGCTGATGAATGTGTATACTATAGAAAAAAGAAAATAAAAAGATTTAAGAAATTCTTAACTAAAAGTAATAGCTGATATTGCCTATTTCTGTGAAGCAAAGAGTTTGAAGAGTAATTTTCTTCCATTCTGCAGTGTAAAATTAACAAGGTTCAGGGATTCACTGCAACATAATAGTTTTCTTGCAAACTGAGATGATGTGCTAATAGGATCTCACTGTGATCTGAAATTGTTCTGTGCCTATATGGGCAAGCATATGTATTGTACATGTACCCTGTCAGTATGAATTTACCCATGATCCTCCTACATTAGCTAGAAATAATGTAGCACAGCACACATTAGCTAGGAAACATCTGAGATCTATTCTGAAGTGGAACACGCAGTTCTCTCACACACAGCATTTGGAATGGTTTACCTCTGGCATGTTAAAATGTTTCTCGCTCAGAGAGTGGTCACATAAACCAGCAAAAGACAGTTTGACTGAAGACCTACATCTGAGGCAGCATGTGCAATTGAGAAGTCCACAATACTGTCCCCATGGGTATGTTGCTGGGTGACTTCTCAGCTCAGCCTGAAAACACATCCTGAAATACAAAGTAAACCCCAGAAGTCTAAAATGTAGTCTGTGTAAAAGTCCATGATTTGTCTAGTGTGAGCGAGTGGAAAGGCCTGCATGTGAGCAGGCACAAGGACCTGTGCAACTGCGGGAAATATGCACTAGAGGGTGCTGCTAGTGCAGAGGGAAGACATCAGCTGGTCCAAAGGGCACATAAAGGATCATGAAGGTAGCAGACATACAGATCATGAAGGTAGCATAGACGTAAGTAATTCTTGTCTGCCAGTTTAAGTCAGTTAAGATGACTTGGCACAGTTTAATTCAGAAACAGAAGGCAATGGAAATTTCTCAAGCTTTTTTTTAACGTGAACATTATCTCTCAGTTTGCTTTGTGAGCTGCTTGCAAAAATCTTTTCTCAGATGTAGATGCAGTATTTATTTAGTAACTTTGTAATGTTGATTGGTAGCTTCTGTGAGAATAATTACAGTGTGTGATACTGAAAGCTGCTTCAGTTGAAATCAAGGATGATGTCTGTTTCTTTGAAAATATATAATTGGATTTCAAGGATTTGGGATTGTAATCAATAAATGCTTTCAACCAGTGTTCTATAATACTTATTTGAAGTAAATCTTTGGGATGCAAACTTAAAAACTGAATGCAAGCACAGCTGAGATTTCCTTACAAATGGGACATAAGTTTTTAGAAGCCTAAAATCCAATGGCATTTCATCTTATTAGAACAGATTTTGAAAAGGTTTACAGATGCATACAGGGATGTATATAGGCTCGAATATTTGTATGGAATCCTATTAGGCTGAAAAGCTCATAATTTGCATTTTTTCCCCATTGGTGGAGTTAACTTTATCTTATTATTCACATATTCACACCCAAACTGTACATTAGATGACCTTGCCTCAAATGGGCAATGTAATTAACTGAAGATTTCTTGAGGGTGCAATTAAAATGTAATTGTTGAAGGTGCTGCCTGATCTGCTGATTTATGTGAATACAAAGACTACTTGAGCAAAATTAATACTTGAACAGATAAGCCCAATGGGAGAAAACATAGTTTACAAAATCACCTCTGCTAATATTCTGAAATAGGTGGCCAGTACTTCAGTTTTTATCCAGCATGTGACTCAGGAATGTCAGTATTAAATTAATGGTACTTATGATGAGATTACGTATTGTGATAATGTTCCTTACTTTAGTTATGATGAGATTACCTATTCTGATAACGTTACTTACTTAAACTTTATTCTGTCATTTGTTCTTTGGAATTCAGAATTTCACTATCTTAAATGCATTATTTATTCCGAAAGAAAGAATACTCTGCTTCCAAGACCATATAGTGATTTCTGAATATGCACTAGATGCCCGTGAAGACAAGTGAACTGACCTATTCGTATTAGTGAAAAGAATGAAAATGTTTTCCTTTATTTCGAGACATGTCTTATTTAAGAAACAGAATAATGTAAACCACATTTGCTTTTTGACTTAAATATTTTAATCCCACATTTCATAACATAAGCCCCTGGAAAATAATTAAGCTGCTATCCTTCAAACACTTATCAAAACGAAGCCTTCAACTTGCAGTGTCTGCACAGTAGTCACAGCCTTGTTGCCTTTTACAAAGTCAGCAGAGTATAGCTGTTGCTGTTTCCTAATCAGAGAGCTGTTTGGGGAGAAAAGCTGTGGGAAACTGACAGGAAGCTCATCTGGAATCATAGGCAATGTGCTCCAGCATTACTACCTAGTCAGTTCAGTTGATATATTTCATCCCCAGACATATTAAAGCAGTTGGAAAGACTCCAGTAGACTCCAGTGGGCTTACATCAGGCAATTATATGATTGCTGGAGAACTGGAAATTGATGGGCTTTTACTTTAAGTAGAAATTCTTTTGAAATCAATGTAAAATGATACGGGAATATCTTAGCAGATATTCATCTTAGTGACATATGTGTGGTTTCCCCTAAGTACTGCTATTGCTATTCGAATATTAAGAAGCCAATGGACTCAAGTCTTAATCAGACACTTCCTTCTGAGCTGGAGCAGGATGTAAGCTTTGCAGTGTAGAAGTGAAAGAAAATTGGTACTGGCATGAAACTGCAGCTGTCTGTCTGGTGCACATGAAGTGACACTCACTGAGCCTTCCAGACAGTGGAATGGTTACATTCCTAAAACGGTTTCAGTATTCCATTTCCACTAAGAGAGCTTTCTTTGTATTGACAAATAGATTGTCTGACAGACAACTGTAGATGTAATTTTTATTGCTTTGTTAAAAAAAAAAAAAAAAAAAAATGTTAACTATCTCAAGTCTTGGCATTCTGTATTCCCTGAATGTCGGGTTAGCATCCAGAGTCCTCACCTCCTTTGTGTCTGAAGCCATGAATTAGTGCAGACTTCAGTATGGCCATTGGGGAATAGCTCACAACATGTAAATGATATGTTAGAAACAATTATCCACTCCTCATTTTCCCTAGAGTGTTCAGAGTCTTCACATTTGAACATATGAATGACCTTACTCAAGTCTTGCAGTGAGACTACAAGAAAAAGCTTTAGGATTGAGGCATTTGTAACAAGGTCTAGTCTTCAGGGCTTTCTCATTGATTTATTTCCATTTCTAAAGTACTGTAGGTTGGGTGGTATATAAGACATTTCTGATGTAATATTAAAAGATGAAATTGTGGGTTTGGACTATTACTACTGGCTAGAAATGTTCAGATTCAGAAATAAATGTACTGAAGTCAGAGTCAATCCAAAAAGTGATCCCATAGGCTTGATGATTTCCTGGCCAAATATTGTAGTCTTTCTATACTGATTGTGTTCAGGTTTAGAGTTTCCTCAACAGGCAATAACTTCTAACAAGGCAGATTTTCATTTCTACTGTTTATAGACTCTCCAGCTCTCTCGTGAATGCCATGAAGATGTTTTGCTGGGTAAAAGGTGAAGTCATGAACCAGCATTGACTTTTTCAAATGGTTTCGTCTATAGTGGTCTACCATGTATACTGTACAACACACAAAGAGTTAATACAATTTCACATCATATGTGCTGACTACAAGGAATCAGTGTTGACATTCATGCATGCTTATTTCTATAAGGAAGTAATTCAGTTATTGCCTTTGTCTCCTATTAGTTTCCTTTCCTTTTTGCCAAGAAGCATGTTTTCTTTACATGAATCACTTTTCTATTTTCCCCAACACTTATTATTTTGTTTAGCTAAATTTTGAGGCCCTCTTAATAATCTGGGAGGCAATCTTGGCAAGAAACAAAACAGATCTTGAATTTTTTGTCTGAGTCCACTTTTACACTCCTTTAAAAAGACCAAGGAAATATTTCAAAAGAGTTCAAAGAGAAGGAATAGAACATTTGGTGCAGATGTGACTTTATGGCATGTGACTGCAAATGAATGGTATTGCAAAATGTATATTTTGACTTTCAAATATAAACAGCTTTCTTTCTTACTGTTTTAGAGTGTTTTTTCTCCTTGCTTTTTTTTCATGGCATATATTGATTGCACTTCAGCAGCTGGATTGACTCTGGGTTTTGGATTATTTAGGGATTTTATGTGATGTTAAATCTGTGTGGAGTGTTGAGTATTCATTATATGCTTCACTACTATTTTAATAGTCATGCAGTATTATAGTTGCACATAGCTTGGTGAAGAGCTTCAATGCAACTGGATCTCCTACATGTCTGTGTCTTGGGCAGATATTTAACAAAAGCTGAGCTCATTTTGCAGCTTTGAGGCATTTTAAAAAATCTGTCTTCTGTTGATCTGCCTATTTCCACCAACGCAATGAGATCTTTGTCAAATTTGTTTAACTTTTGGTTACCTCCCAGTCAAAAGTCTCTGGGTAGGACTGACAGTATACCATATTAGACTGACTTTTTTTACCCCCACAAATATCCAGACAAAAGAATAACACACCAGTACTGAGCCTTATCTGGCTGTTATATGTCCCTTCCTCTCTCTTCAGCTTTTGGCAATCAATGGCTTAGGGATTTCCTGAGACAGAGGCAGCATCTGGACCATCATGTTTTAATAGCCACTGGTGGACCTTTTCTCTATGAATTTGTCTAATCTCTTCTTTAACTCCATTTATGCTTTTGGCCATAAGAACATCCTGTGGCAATGAGTTCCAAAATGTAATTACGTGTTGTGTGAAAAAGTACTTCCTTTTGTTGGTTCTTAAATACTTGTTATGGGCAAAACACGTTCTCTGCTGAGTGATAACACTAATTTCTTTACTGCCCTGGGAAGCAATCACACCCTTGACAATAGGTGTTCCCAGCAAGTAGGCCTATGTGGTTATATGTGAACATCAGTGAGAAAGTGACAGGAGACAAGAGGAGTGTGTAGTGGCCCCTAGTTTATTTGACTTGTTCTGTCATGAGACTACATGTAAGAACATTATACTCTTAGATAGGAACTGCACTGCTGGGTCATTTATTGATGATGTTTAACAAAGTGGACAAGTGTTTATTATAGGCTCTTCCTCTTCCCTTACTTTGCAAATGAACTGTAAGTTTCCATTGCTCTGTGTTTAACAATGTATAGTTAATATATTATGCACTAAACACTTGCGTTTGCAGCATAGAAAGATTGTTGTCTGACCCACCTGATGTACTTAATGTGACACAGATTTCAGGATAACTTTCTTCTGGCCAAGAGCTCAGAACTAACAGCTGTGTCATGGGGTGTCGTTAGCAAACCATGCCCCTGAGCATCAGCATCAATACTTTTGTTACTAAGAATGTTTTATTTGATAATAAAGGTTTTCCCAGGTAAGCTGACTTCAGTGGAATTGTTGATTACTTAGAACTTAGGCTTTTTACTTATGCAGCACAATAAGGATATAGGGAACTGTAACCCTACTTTAATAAAGTAATCAGTGCCTGATAGGTAGGAAAAAATTTGACAAGCTAGATCCTCTTATTCATGTCAGAAATGTCCCAAAAGATTTGGACAAATACAGGTTTTTGATTTTTTTCCCCGCTGTACCACCATAAGTTGATTTGAATTATGTCAAGCTGTTTGTTTCTTGAACTTATATTTGCAGAGCAATCCTGAACATTTTTAAGAGAAAGATTCCAGAACTAGTGTTATTGTAGCAGTGGACAAAGGTCATCCTTTT
>JAVHNF010039046.1:0-13414 GCA_034783455.1 Micropsitta finschii
CCACTATCCGTGTTTAACCCATGTAGAATTTGTAAACAAGTTGTCAGGCCTTTAGAAGTAAAGGCAAAGATGTCTTCCTTTATTACAGTATTTAAAGGCTATTACTTGTGGTTTTTAATAGCTTGTCATTTATATAATAAAAACAAGTATTTGTACAAAGATTCAGTTTCTTTTTAAAAAAGCAGATCAGTTGAGTGTTTCATACTTTAATATATAAACCAAAACATAGGAAAGCTATAAACACATTAATGTGTGCCATGTAGTAAACATGTAGCCTCGTATTTTAATGCTTACATGTGGAGATTAAAAAAAATTATCACAATGGAAATTTTACTTTCAATTATCATAAACAGACCAAACTACAGAGTAGAAACACGTCATTTCGGAAACTTGACAATTAGCATCACTTACTCTCAAACATCAGCCGGGCTTCAAGTTGTACACCGTAAGCATAAGCTAACATTCTACCAATGGAAGCGTTACAAAATGCATTAAGAGAAAATACTGCCAGTAAATGAATGTCTTAGTCTTTTTTTTTATTATTTAGTAATTATTTTTTTATAAGAGTCTAAGCTGGTTTGATAGGGTTGGGTTTTTTGCTGTTCTGCTATCAAAGGTCTTCTTCAGAACTGTTCTGGGAACAATACAGCCACATTTCAACTAAATAAAAAGACAAATAATAACAGACCAGCTGCTTTTTACATTTTAATAATCGTAATTCCCCAATGCTGTTCTTCCTTTCTGCAAAGGGAAATTGGTTTATTTGGCACATTAAGGATAAAAAGAAAAAAAGAAGTCAAAAAACCGAACCAAAGTTTACAAACCTCCAATTGTAAGTTAGCAGTTAGAAGGAAGAAAGCCAGACAGATGTCATGGCAGAATTAAAAACAAACACACACGAACACAACATAAGGAAAAGGTCTTCCACTGATCAATATCATCAGTGCCTTCTAGCTGAAACAAAACACATATTATTGTTCAAACCATAACTGGATTGCTAGGGACCTTATCTCACATCCTATTGTGCTCTTACTTACAGTGTGTAAATCCTCACTAAAAGGCAAGGAGGCTTTGACGAACACATTTCACATTGTATAATTTTTTTCTTAATCTCAAATTTTAATGCAGATACTTAAAGATCTGTAAAGTCCTGTAAACTCTGCCTGCCTTCCAGTAGTCTGCAGCAATTGCTCCTTAGGCAGCACTTGGTTTCACTTCAAGTAGAGTTTCACACTGTGGTATCTCCAAAGTCCTTGTTCCAGCGAATATATGCTTCCAGGGTCTGAGGGCTCAAACTGCGCTTTATCTTCTTCAAAGACTCAGTGAAATCTGATAGCTTGATATTCCTCATCTAAACAAGAAGGGGAAAACATCAGGATCACAAATGATTTCAGAAGTACTTCACTATTCACTTTTAACAAAGCAGATTTTACAAGTGCTCTACCTTGATTTAAGAAAGACATTTTTACACAGCGAGAACACTCGCTCACTGGAACAACCTCCCCAGGGATGTGGTAGAGTCCCCATCACTACAGGTTTTCAAGATACAATTGGGCAGGGTGATATATCATTTCATCCATGTTCCCCTTCCCACAGAAGGTTGGACCAGGTGATCTTTCAATGTCCTTACCAATCTGGGCTGATCTATGATTCTATGACCTGACGCAAGACTCTTGTAATTTAAGACTACCAGTATTTACTGCTTTTAATAAACTGACACTTGGTAATCACGTCTGCCTTGTTATTTAATAGCCCATGAGCCTGTGTTTTTACTTCCTATCTCACTAGCGGTGCAAGCTGGTGCCTATGAGGTCACAGAAGCAAGTGATGAATAGGACATGGGAGTTTTTAAACACATGCCATACCTCTGCAGACCAGGAGAAGGCAATGAAGGCTCCTGCCCTTACCACAGCTGTTTTCATACCATAGTATGCTGTCAGCCAAGTAATCCTGATTATCTAACCTCTCTTCTTCAACACATGCCTTTCAGTTTGCTGAGGACATGATTATAAGCAGACATTTCCCATATAAATATGATGTGAGATAACTCACGTGTATGGAACAAGCAGTCTCATTACTAAAACATGAGAATTGGAGATCGCCCATGTTTCCTTGGGACTAGTGTCTATAGGCTATTGGAGGTAAACCTGCATTCACAACAAATTATCCCAGATGTTCTCATCTTCCTGCAACAAATCCTTTCAGCTTATCATAGCCTCAGCCATGACCTTAGGCTAAACACAGAAATCAACAGGGGAATTAAGTTCTGCTTCATCATTTCGCCCTACATAACTGTGGTTTGCACACTCATTTGAACAGAAACCTTTGTACACAGGCTCAATCTCTTACTTTTCTTTTGAGGTTTACAGATGCCGTTTGTGGTGGTGATGACCTTGGTTTTTTTGCTTTATGCTGGTCCATGTGAGCCAAAGTATTGCACATATACACAAACAAATCTGGGTTAAAACACCTCAGAGGTTCCCCCTAAGATGACTTGCTTTATGTAAAGATTGAGCTGGTGGCAGAAATTAATCTTTTGACATAATACTTCTGGGAATGTTTTTGGGGAGTAACACTGCGAGAAAATAAAAGCCAGGCCTCCAACATCATCTGACAGGTAACAGAGCAAGTTGCAGTGCAGCGTGAATAAAAACACTATCAGCTGAAACCAAGAACTTACTATGAGAAAGAGGTGGTGTTCTTACACCTGATTACCAACAAGCTACACAAAGAACCTCAGCCATCTGAGAACATGTTCTCTTCTCAATGACTACTTGCAAAGAATTTTCTCCAGTGAATAAGAAATCAAAAAGGGTAATACCTCCCCCCAAATTATGCCAGGTATTTTATATAATGCTATGTGTAAATAAAGGGACCTTTATGAAGTTTCTGGTGAGCATGCATTCTATTCAAAGGGGAAAATACAACTGCTAGAGGAGCATACCTCACTGGCAGACATGTTCTTCACCTGTTCTGGTTTTAGTTCTGGAAAAATAAAGGAAGATCAGTGAGTTCCATGAGGAATCTTTCATCACTTCTGACAACTGAAGCATGTTAAAGTAGCTTTTATTCTGAAAAAAACCTCCGCAGCTAGGAATTGTACCTCTCTGCCTCAACATAACATCCTGCACAGAAAGGTACATGGTGTTTTTATCTCCTCCATCTCCATTTATCACCTCCCTAACAAGGCTCCTCCTCCACATCACTGCAGATACAGTACAAAGTGGTAGTAGAACTACTTCCTTCTTCTTAAAGTATGGGGAACAGCATGCAGAGCTGCCTTCCCCTGTATTACTCCTGGTACAACCCCCCCCTACTGCTCAAACGTGCACAACTTGCAGACAACAGAAAGGTACTGGCAGGCAAGAACACGGAAATAAAACCAGGTAGGGCACATAGGAGCACTTCCTGCCCTACGCGGTACTGGTGGGATCTAATAGACAGCACGACATTTCACCGCCTGTCCTCAAAACAGACTTACACATGAAGTGATCTGTCAGCAGAGTCAAAGCGTGCATACATACCTACACGCACGCACTATTAATTCAACCACTCTAAATATATTCAGAATCTTTGGAGACATGATGCCTCTAGTGAGAGCTATTTAATGCAGTTCTGTTTCCCAGCTATTATGCAGAAATTTGGAAGATAAACCTTACAATCTCAACAGATGAAAGTAAGTGGGTAAAAAAAAAGAGTATTACTTTCCAGCAGCTGCTTTTAAAGAGATAATGCACTGGCAATACTGCATGTTATAGGACTTCAGACTCAAAAAACCAGTAAAAGAAGCATGCCCATAAAACATGCACAGGCCTCTCCACTCCATAAGCCATTTAAGAGAGTTGCAACAACTTTTGTTTGTACATAATAGACTGATATTACAGAACACTTTTGCTTTGGCTGCTTTTAGTACCTTTCTGTCAGGCAGGACAATATTTCTATCCGCAAACAGAACACTAACATCAAATCTTCACAAACTTTTCTTCTCAAAATCCCACTACTGAGTTCCACTCAACAAAATCAGCCCTTTCAGATGTGGCTACTGGACACGTAATACCTAGCTAATAAAACAGAACAAGAAGAGCTGCCCACCTTTTATAAAACTAGGTAATGCAGTCGGAGACTACTATTCAAGTAATAATTTAGACACAACAGAACAGACACCAGCCTAGGAAAGATGCATTAGTTAACCCCGCACAAATCTATGAATTAACACCTCACCCTGCTTTCCTCTTAAGACACGAAAATTGCCTGTTCCACATAGTGAGGTACTAAAGGGTTTTGTGTGAGTTAAGTCTTATACTATTACGAGAAACAAAAATCCCATCTAAAAAGCTTAATTTCAGTGCTTAAGAATTATAAAGATGCATAAGAATACAGTATCTTTAACATCACTGAGTTTTTTCAAAACCTAAATAAAAAGCTATGCAGCTTACCTCGAATAGGGCCCAGTGCCGCATCCTTTGCTAATGCAGTTAAATCACTTCCAGAGTATCCATCTGTCATTCTTTGTCAAAGGAAGAAGTGAGGGAAAGGAAGAAGGAAAATAAACCAAAACAAACCAAAACCAAATCCCGTTTCAGATTGTATCAACTTAATTGCAAATGATTAAAACATAGCTTAATCAGAAGTAGTTTTATTCTGCTGTTTCACAGGTTTCATAATCAAAATGCAGTCAGCGTAAGTGACCTATATTTGTTTCCCAGGTTAAAGTACAGATATTCAAATCTCAAATCACATCCTCAGAAAAGCAAAAATATAGCAACCAACTTGGATTTATAGATGAAAACTAATCTCAAGCACATTTACTATTCCCCGTTATAAGGATGCTCTACCACTAGTTTGTCATAAATTAGTAAGAAACAAAAGCCTCCTGTACTCTTTCAACCAGCACAATGCAGTGAGAACCCAATACCACAAATTTATTATGATGTGATCACACAACCTGTTTTCTGAATAAAACTATGTATACTTTTAGTTGACATCAGAGGCAAACAAAGGGCTAAAAAACTAAAACCAGTGTTTGGTTTTGAAAGTAAGTGATAGTTTTGCAGCATGCCCTCAGTGGAAAGCCCTGTTAGCAGCTGACCAGTGAACTCCAGAGTGAAAAATGCTAATTCAGAACAGTGAATACAAATCCAAAAAGCAGCACCACTTCACTTAGCAAGTTACAGCACAGACAGCGTTACTTCTGGTAGAAGACTTTTCAGTGTTAAAGTTTGGTAACAGATAGACTATACTCTTGCAGTACTTGGCAAGCTCCTCGACAATCTGAATTTACGGTCTGCTTTGCATCTTAGCACAACACTGAAACAGCCTCCCATAGCTTATACATGGAAAATTATCTCTAGCACAGCTAAATTCGGCTCACCAACTGATTCCATTGTTAACTAAACCTGGAACTGCTAATGAACGAGAACTGAGAGACTTGATACAGTTGCAACAGCCTGAGCCACAGTCTTAGTGGTTATCTGCAGAAGCCTGAACACTTGACACATTTAACTTCAACTAAGAATTGTAATTCAGCCTATAAGTGAAATAAAGCAAACAGGTCCTTATTCAGAAAGAAACAGGTTCTACAAGTCTGATTTGCACACACTTCCCATTGATTTGGGAAATATAGTGTAAATGTGCAGGTATTCTGTGTGAGCTGAAAGGAACATAAATTGTTACCTACTGGGGTTTGTTTGTTTGTTATTGTTAAGACTAGCAGACATACATATCAACCAGATGCTCAGAACTAGAACTGGGGAGGGAAATCAAACCAAGGACCCAATCTCTATGGGATCTTTCCCAGAATTACTTAATTTCCAAGTTAAGCAATTAAATACTTTGCAGATTAAAGATCTCCACTGAACCAGAAAGCCAGTAATGCATACTGCCAACACAGGTGAAAAGAAGTAGCGAGGCTTACCCAGAGAAAAACTTAAAGCCAAAACATCCCCACTCAGCTTGGAGAGCTCTGGCCAGCTGCAGCAACAAGAACTCTATAGCACAGTGTCTTGGAGAGCACTAATTCTGTTACAGTTTTTAGAAAGCATTGCCAAGGAGTGAAAGAACACAAAGTCATGAAGGAGGTTAAGTACCCATCTCTCTTGAAACCAAGGACAACGGCAGGTGAAGCAGGCAAAAAACTCAAAGTTTGTTGTCTTTAAACCCTCTAAAAAACGTGCAATCTTGTTCATACATTTGCAGTCAGAATTCAAGACCCACTTTTTCCTCCAGTTAACTATTACTGCAGCCTAAATATGGCCTGAATTAGCCTCCTTCAAGAACTTACTCTGTTGGATTATACAGAGTATTTCTGTAACATTACTAATACTAAGAGACTGAAAAATGCTACGTCTAACACAGTACTCACCTCCTGTGTACTACTACTGACAGCAACAGACTGAAGTACGTACACTTGCATATTTTTTGACATCTCACAGAATTTTCATTCCTTCCTGCCCTAGATGCTTTACCTGCTTTTAGTCTAACCTCCTTTCCATCCATTACATTTAATTTCTGAGGGTGACAAACAGGAGTACTGTGTCAATCTTAATGATGGAAAACAAACCAACTTGGTTTGTAAGGGCATTTAACCCACATCTTCCCAATCAATTATGAAACTGAAAAGAATCCAGAATTATCCACTGCTTGCTCTGTATTGGGTAATACCTTCACCAAACCTAGCAATGGGCCAGCAAAGAAAAGGTGCTTTTGATTTGAAATACACACCAAGTGCAAAACTGGCACGGTGTTTTTCCATCAGGAAGGAGAGCTGAATTGCCTGGGGGATGGGTGGAGAGAAGCATTCCCCTCCCTTCTTCTCCTCCTCCTCAGAGAGGAAAGCACTGATGAGCATGTTTTAACAACACAAACCCAGCAGGTGGAGTGGGATAAAACCAATGATGCGTATCTATATATAAAGAAAACCACTTTCACAGAGCCTGACAGAGACCATCTTCCCAAAACACGTCCAACTCATTCACAGCAAGTGTTGTCACTATCTGATGATTTACATTAGTTACATTTTGAATGTATAGAAGTTTGAACGAATGCAGCAGATGAATATATTTATTTAGTATAGTTACAAGCTGCTTACCTAGCTAGTTGTGCCAATTCTTTTTGGGTCAATGGACTTCCTTGCTTGCTTAGAAGATTTTTTAGCAGAATCAATCTTGTCTGAAAAGAAGATATATTTATCAGATGGAAAACTCATTTTCACAATGCACTTAAAATCCTGTTGCAACAACAAAACTACATGTTTATCAGGTTAGCTTCCATGCTTCTCCAGTTTAAACCTGCCTACAGTACTTTGTTGACTGGACTATACACTGTAATCTCTTCAGGGAAAGGGATAGGGACTGGTTAATAAGGAGATCAAGGGTCAAACTACTTCGAGAATAGTGCATTAGAATCCTCATCAAAAGCCCTAATCTGCTGTTGATGAAAATCTTTAAGAAAGCTTCTTTCATCTTTTGCAATGAGCAGTCTTCTCCAGCCAACCAAACGTGCTCTTGCAAGCCCTACTTCAGACTTGTCTGTGCCTGCCAGTATGTAAGCAGCATCTTGCTAGCCAAGAAATACCGAGTACCTACTACCAAATTTGATACTGGCACATGTAACAAAAGGCAAAAATAGAATATAGCCACCAAAATTAAAACACCATGTATATGGCCAAGCTGGGCCAGAAGTTAATTCACAGAACTGTAATCAAGAATAGCCTATGAAGTATATTTTATACTCTGTTTTAATTAAATTGATCTTAACATTGAGAAAATGCACGGAAAATAATACTTACTTCCTCATTTGGTAAAGACACATATACCCGTTTGGTGAATCGTCTAGGAAAAAACCAACATATACATGTATACATGCACTCATACAGATCTAACATTTGGTTTGATGCCAAAATTTCATTTTCATCATCAAATTCTAAGGAGTAAAACTATAAATTAAAAAACCAGACAAACGAACCTAAACCAACACCAAACAATATGCACTAGCCACTGGTGTCACTTTACTCTTACTTAAAGTTATGAAACCCCTCCCAGAAAGGAAAAACTCTAAAAGGTAGAAATACCTCTGACTACCAGCAGCAAAATTAAGCATCTCTTCATTTTACACAAAAAACCTTTGGAATCATTAAGGATATGTTTTGTTTGTTCAGGCAGTGCTGACATGCCTATTTTCCTCAATCAAGAATGAAGAAAGCATGAGAACCTGTAGCAAGAAAGTTCTAAGGGAAATCTACAGCAAGATCTGTAATGGCATGGGACATCAGAAGTCCAATATTCACAGAGAAGAAATGCTGGATTTCACTAATCAAATTTCTTTCTTCATCCTGCCATTGAATTCCAAATAATAAAGCAGCAACATGTAAGATGGAAGAAGCTTATAAAATGCTGCCTTGTACCAGGTACTTCTGGTTTGGACAATTCCAAAGCCATCATGCTTCTGCAGATGTATCCCAGAAGAGGAGAGACAGGCACCTTTCTGGTGAGGTTAAATAATTCAACCATCCTGAACAGCTTTTGCTGCTTATTCCAAGACTTACAGTAACCAAGACACTAGGTAGTAAAACCTGCTCTTTGTAATGAACTTCATATTACTGTATTCCATCAAAGGAAGAGACTATGATACCTGAGAACAGCATCATCAAGCTCCTGTGGCCTGTTTGTTGCTCCCATCACAAGTATTCTGTCCTCTCCAGAAGACTGCACCTATATAACACAGGAAACAAGACAGCTTTCAGTTTACATCAAGCAGTAACACAACAAAACCAGTTAAGGACTTGCTGTGTATTCAGCACACTTATGGCATCTTACTGTATATGCACTTCCCCCCCCATACAGTCAGCTTTAAAACATCCTTTAGCTAATTGTATATTCAAACTAGAAATAAGCAAAAAAAGGAAGAAATATAAATTCTCCTGTACCTCATTACTATTGCCTCACCACTGTAGCGATATTCCATATGCTAATCAAATACGAAGACTGATCAATAAAAAACACAGTGCTGCATGACAAAAACATTCTGATATTCATTTGTGTGTGTGTGTCCCAACTATGAAATCCAGTTCCCTTTCCTATTACATATGTGCTATTAAATATATTCTTAACTGTATCCTGTCACCTCTAGGTCACGATGCCAAAAAAAATTTTACAGCTCAAGAAAAAGCATACTAACACAGAAATTAATCCTTCCGACGTGTTAGAGCTATGTATACCTATGATCTAGTCTGAAATCCTCAGCTTTCAAGTCTCACCTCGACAGCGCATGCTTTTGTGACATGGATCACTTAAAAACTAGAGACACTACTTGAAAGCTATTTAACCTTCTTTTACTTAGCTCAAATGAAGAGATGTGCTTTACTAAAATATTCAATTGCAAACAAGGATTCAAGTCTGCCTAACCCTCAAGTGTCCCCTTTGCCGTGTAAGAACGCTGGTTCTCACAACTCTCACTATTTGTTAACCTTTCAAGCCATTATTTCAGCTCGCCTCCAGATAACTACCTTCCACCCCAGACTGAATTTTCCATATTACTCCAGTATGCACATGAAAAATTAACAGATATAGGTAAAATCTGTTTGCCAGCCAAGGTGGGGAGGAGGGGTACGGAGCTAAGTCCCAGCAGCCAAATCCTCTTTGTGCTTCATGTGTAGCATGCACTAGCACTACATTAGCCGATTCAGATAAATCAAACAATACCTAAGACTTGATACTTACACCATCAAATTCTATTAGAAATTCTGTTTTTAGACGCCTACTAGCATCATGTTCACCTTCTCTTCTTTCACACAAAAGGCTATCAACTTCATCTACAAAACAAAAAAAGCCATCTTAATTAAGCATACAACACCAAAACATCTTTATATTTGCCCGAGTTCCTTTGCTAATATAGGGCTCCAGTAAGAGAAATCAGATCTTTATTACACAGCAGACAGACAGATCTTAGTAAAATTTAAAAGCTGGTATAACGTGTTGTCCTTTGAATATGTAACACCAAGCACAGATGAGAGGGGGAAAAAAACCCTGCTGATAATAAAATGCAACTCAGGACAAGCAAAATCTATTTTCATATTTGAAGCATAATCATAACAGGCACAGCATTTGTATTTTTTAGGGCATTTCTTCCCATTATTAACACCAATAAAGGAACTTAACAGTAACCTAACATGTGGAACTACTGATTAGACAGCTGGTCATAGGTGAGACACTCTCCACTGCAGAACTACATAAAGAAGCTTACACAATTATTCTAATTTAATAAATCAAACTAGTTAAGAAAATACGTAGAAGTCAACAATAGTTAAGGTCTTACCAATAAATATTATAGAGGGCTGAAGTTCTCTGGCTACTGCAAACAGAGCGCGCACCAGTTTCTCCCCTTCACCCACCTAAAACAACAATAAACTGTTTTTGCAGGAGGTTTAGAAAGTGTTTATTACAAGACAGCTAACATAAGGACCTACAGGAAATCTTGCTGATAACCAATCACAGTCAGCCCATCCATACACACTCAGATTATCAGTAGGTCAGTATTACATGTGACAGTATTGTTTATATCTTAAAAGAAAGATTACAACTTTACTTATGACCGTGAATGAGTTGTGAAGAGATTTTGGTGCCTAAGTTATCAGAGTGACAGTGAGCTGGCACCCACTTCATTTACTTTTTAAGGAATTAGAACCCCACCACCACTCACTGATATGGCAGCCAGGGTCATCCTGAACTGCAAAAGCCTTTGAGGCTGAGTTATCACAAACCAGATTTTTTTACTTCACAAGACACTTACTTTAAAGCTTTACTTTCACTATAGGCTAACAGTTCACCAAGGACTCATGAGAAGTATCTGTCCTTCTTAAGCCTCAATTACAGCACGTGTGTTTCCAGATCAATATAATTTACAGCTGCTACTTACATATTTTGAAGTCAGGCTCGCTGCACTTATATTAAAGAAAGTAGCATTGGATTCTGCAGCAACTGCTTTGGCCTAGGAAGACAGGGGGAAAGAAATAAGAAAAGAGGTACTTTTAAAAACATCACACTGAAGATACCTCTCTGCGTCTGCACTTATGTCCTGATGGATGATTTTGAAAACCTCTATTCCTTCAAAAGGAACACCTTGTAGATAATACAGAAAACTTCCATACAGGCCACTTACAAATAAGAACAGGTAAGCAGCCAAACAGAGAAATTTCCAGACTCTCTTAGACTTTTCTAATCACACCATCTCCATAGCCAACTACAACTTGCTTACTGAAAAATACAAGTCTCCATCTCCTTTCAATGCATCCTAAGTAGACATAAGAGGCAGTTTTAACTAATTTAGCGTGGTAATTTAGGGCAGCAGTTGGATCAAATCACATTAAAAATCATGGTGGTTAGGTTTTTTTTTGTCCTTACTCTATCTACACAAAAACTGTTTTCAGAGGAGAGCTAGGAAAAAATGAGATCAGCCATAATGCTCATGCACAGTACCCTCAACAGTTTCACCATATTCAAGGAATTACAATTCCCTGGTTATACAGTCTAATTTCAGTGATTAGCAATTATGTCCCAGTACACAAACCACAACTGCTAAGCCCAAACAAGCTGCTCAACATTCACACCCCTGTGCTTCAGAGCTGATCCACCTTCAGTATTAACAAAGGGAAGGTGCAGCTGCACCACACCATGTGATGCAGGGTGATGGGTCCAGCTCAGCTGCATCAGTACACACGATGCTCCCTGGGATGCACAGCCTTTTTCTTCCAGTTCCTCGAATCTAGCATAGCAGGATGAGGGAACAAGCAGCAGCCAGACAGTTCCACATCACTTAAACTCTTTGTACAGCAGCATGGAAGTGAGAAAACCCCCTTTCTTGCTACTGTGCTCCCTTCTCCATTTCCAAAATGCACTTCCAGTATGTTTAGTGCAGAGCAGACCATTTGTGATTAATCACTGCTGTGCACAATTAACTGTATTACTTCTACTATCTCTGAAAATTAAACTTGGACTTGCTGGTTTAAGTTTTAAGATATTACTCATGATAGTGAAAACAGTTAAACAGAGAACAGTTTACCAATTGCCTCCCACGTAAAATCCACAGTCAAGAACAATTTTGCATTTTTGTATTAAACTGACACTGTAACACTTATGCAGGAAGAATACACAGTTTATTACTACAACAACCAAACCGAAAGCCATCCTCATGGTTACATTATAAGCCCACCAACTCATGCATGAAGTAGTTTTCTCACCAACATTGTCTTCCCATTTCCTGGTGGGCCAAACAGCAATAAACCACGTGCAGGAGCTCTAAGTCCTGTAAATAACTGAAAAGTACATCATCATAAGTTACCTCCAAACACTTAGAAAAAGCATCAACTTACATTTGTAAGGAAATGGTTTAAGACTGAGGTATGGCTGACTGGCTGTGGTAGCAACAGTAGCAGTGCTACGACAACACAGGGTTTTAAAGAACAACATTCTTTTACTAACCTGACCTAATGCATATCACTATGGCTTCCCACACAACAGTTAAATTGCATTATGATTTTTCTGTGCGCAGGCATGCTATGAAAGCAGCATAAAAGGCTTGAATACTTCCCACAACACAGACCAGCCCAACAAGTTTAAAGCACCAATTTGATTTAAAAAAGGGGGGAAAGCAGGTGTGTAGTTAAAAGAGTTAAAGCAGTGTTCTTACTAACTCCATATGGAAGAACTCTACCTTTCTCTTTTTCTTATGAAATGAAACTTGAGAAGCTTTGACTGAAACTACTTAAAATATTACTTAATAACCACCTACTCTCTCTAAATGCTGATGATAATAATCTCCTCCCTCTCATTTTGTATTGGATTCATTTTTCCTACTCCGTAAAACTGCACCCATCACCTGTAGCATCACAGCAAGCAAGGTTACAAATTCTCTCAGAGTGAACGTATTTTAATTATTCCTGTAGCCTGTTTTCCCCAGCACTTTGTCTTTACCACTTTTCCTCAAGAGTTCTGGAGTTCCTTCTTTGGTCTCACACTCTCCCCTCCATTCCAGCTTCCAACAACTCCAACAATCAACCAAAAGGAACAGTAGGGCATCTCAAATATACACATCACTGTCAGCAGGCATTCATTAAAATACGGTGTCCATGACAACAAGTGGCTCTGTTACCAGTGTAGCATTTCTGAGATGACCAACCAACATGCATGCTTTTATCATTTCATCATTCACAGCATTTTGTTTGTGCTTGACTTTGATCGCTAAAAGTAGTTATCCAGCCCAACTGTATTCACTAATACATACCATCTATGTTCAAACATATCCCAGCATTTTAACCTGGGTAACTACATTCCTTAGCATTTCTGCTTTCTGTGCTGCACACACTTTTACATTAGACATTTTATCATTTTAAAGGAACTTCCTGATTTTTTTTCTAGATCGG
>JAVHNF010039053.1:12356-25514 GCA_034783455.1 Micropsitta finschii
GACAACCTATTTTGGGAGGTATAGCAGGCAAAGACAGAGGAAAGAGGCTCACTCCCAGGAGCCCAGGGAAAATTTGCAGTTATTATGAAGGAGATGAGACAGATTAAAAGCCCTTGTGTTCTGCGCTGCCCTTTTATTTAGTGGCTTCATCTCCGAGATGAAAGAAGTTGGAAATGACTTTCTCCTCATTTTGCTGCAAGAAGCTTCACGGCACATTTTTTGACTCTATTCCTCCCTTTGTCTCCTGTCCCCTTTCTGTCTCTCTTTTTCCTTTTAACCCTTTTTGCTGAGAAGCACCATGGGACCAGGCAGAGCATTTGCTGGGGTAGAGCCAGCGACCCCTCTACTCTCCCAGTCCTGCTGGGCTCTACCTCTCCTGCAGTCCGCCAGAGAGGAAGCTTGTCAAAGGCTCTGCCATGACATGCTGCTCGCATACAGCCAAGCTTCCTCTCCTGCTGGCCTCGGAAGCATCCCTCATCACTAATATCTCCTTTCCTGCCTCCAGGCCCAGCAACAGTTCAGCACTGGTGGCCACAGCCTCTGGGCAGAAAAAACGTACTGCATGTACAAAGTCCAGTGACAGAAAGCAATCCAGTTGGGTAAGAGTGCTGAACATTTTGTATCCTCAGAACTTTTCCCCTGCAAAACTAGCCCTGGGAAGATGGGCCAGTTCCCATTGTCCATGCAGTGAACCTCAAAACTGCTCAGAGAGCAATTTTCCAGGGACACAGGATGAAGCCGAATATAGGCAAGGATTCAAAATTTATGGTCACTGGCGCATGTCAGGGTGAACCTTGTAAAAGAGGACAGAAATACCATAAGCTGTTCAACACTGTATTACCCCAACTGCCCTGTTATATTTCTCAAACTCTTATTCCCAATTTCCTGATTTTTCCCTGTACACATAAATGCTCATTTTAGTTCTTGGAACTCTGGCAATTGCAAAAGCAGCTTTGCCCTGACTTTTGCTTTTGCCCTGTTCCTCTCTCAGAAAACCAACCCTGCACACAAGTCTGTTGTCTTTACTCAGGTTGAACACTGTCAACATCTGCTGAAATTTGAAGTGCTGAAAATGGCAAAAAATTGGAAAGGTGAAGTAAAATTTATAGCAATTGCCAAACAGTTTGTTGATTGACAGAAACAGCAGAGAACTAGCTGGGAAAATGAAGGGAAAATACTAGAAATTAGAGTGGGCATCTGCTGCCATCTCCCCAGGACATCCAAACACAGGATTTCTTGTACACAATTGTTTGTCTGGTTTGTTATCCTGCCTGGGATGGCAGCCACTACGAAGGGCTTGAAATGAAGGGGTAAGAAGCTCTGAAGTGGATGTTTACAGAATAACCTTCCCATCAGGGGAGTTTCTCTGTAACCCAGACATTTTGTAGCTGTTTTATATCCTGAAGCATGAAAAAGGATTGCAGCGGTGAAACAGGATTAGATTTTAGGAAGGATTGGCTCTCAGATCTGAGAGTAAAAAGAAAACCCCTGTATTGGAAATAGGAAACTGCACAGGGAAAACGAAATACCGCAGGCAAGTAAGCCGAGTTACTGCCATAGAAAGGGTTAAAAAGACAAAACAACAGAATTTTACAGGCAAATTTGTGTGCAGAAAGTGACTTAAATGAAGTCAGCTATTGGAAATGGGATAAACATGATCTACCTAATGACTGTTTTTCTTCTTTTAATATTTCTTTTTCAAAGAAATTTTGCAGAGAACTGAAAGGTAATGAAAATGTTAACATGACAGCTCAGACTGACATGAAAGACTAGTTAAAGAAATGGCATGTAGAAAGCTCCGTGAAGCAAAACGATGGCTGTGTTATTGGGGTGTACGAATCAATGGCAAACTCAAGGATTCCGTGGTTTTTTAAGTATCTTGACAAACTAGGGAGGGTGCCAGAGGACTGAGGAAAAACAAGCGCTGTGCTAGTCTTTTGGGGGGCAAGTGGGGAGGAGGCAGTGATTCTGGCAATTATCACCCTTTCAGAGTAACTTCTGTTCCCGGTGACATGATGGAATAGAGACGGAAAAAATGTAAAGATAACAAAGAAGAAGAGATCTATGAGTAATAAGCAGCAGCACAGATTTATAGAGAACAAATCGTGTCAGACAACCTGATTACTTTCTCTGATTGAATTTACAGAATTAGTGAAGACAACGCCACAAACCTAATGTATCTGGACTTTGGCAGAGCCTGTGATACACTGCCTCAGAGAATGTTACTTTAAAAATGAACCAGTGTTGAGTGTGCAGCCACCTGGGTTAAGAAAAATGTCCAAAAGCCGATACGGAAAGTGGGAAATAAAAGGAAACGATAAGCAAAACTGGACAGTGGCAGGGTCACATCTGGCTTTACTCTGGTGTGTAAAACGGGAAGGATGAGAGGAAAAGAGGTGCAAGGCTTAAGGAGAGGGGAGTAACACTGTGAGGTTTAATTTAGGAGATGATTTCCATCCTCATATACACAACTAGTATGCCAGTACCGAAATGGAGCCGTCTGGGCACGCCTGGAGCAGCTGTGAGCCTGGAATCGGCCGAGGGAAGAGGGCTGGCCCGACCGTGAGACCAACCCCTCCCGCCCTGCCGCCGCAGCCGCCAGACCCGCCCCTCAGGCGGGGCGGGCGGGGAGGAAGTGGCCCGGGGAGGCCGGAAGCGCCGGTGACGAGGGTTTGGCGGAGAGGGGCGCTGGCTGGTGAGTGGGGTCGCGATGAGGCCCGGCGGCGGGTCGGTGGGGGTGGGGTTTTCCTGCAGGGCCAAGGGTTGTTAGGTAAAAATACCGTCTTCTGCTCAGGGGAGGGAGACGGTGTGGTGGCCGGGTCTCCGAGGGCGCTCGGTGTAAGGGAGGCGGCCTGCGGCAGCAGGTGCTTCACCAGAGTGCGGGCGTTTGTGAGCCCGGTGGGACATGGGGAAGGAAATTCCACGTCTGCAGCACACTAGTGGGGAGAGGAAGGTTGTGACGTGAGGGATTTGGTCAAGACTTTGGGATTGGCACAGTGACAGCCCTGAGGTGGAAGAGGTGGGATTTTTTGGCATTAGGAGTTGGGGCTCTGTCTCATACACCCTGTTCTAAGGAGTGTGGGGTCTTACACCTTGGTTTGCAGTTGATGTTTTGCAGACTTCCGGTTTTACCGTATGTTTTACTCTCAGCTTTGGTGCTTGTCTCTTTTTTAGAAGACTTGGTCTGTTTGCTATGCAAGCTAACCATTTTCTGTGGCTTACTGACACCAGGTAGTTGTAGGCTCCGATACCCTTAAGATGTGTAATAGTGTCTGCTGCTTCAGTGTAAAAGATCCAACCTTAAGGCCTCTTCGGACACAGAGCACTTGACCCAACTGCTGCAGTAGCGAGATCTCTGCTACCATGGTTAGAAGAGGGTTATAATGCTTGCAAAAGGAAAGAGTGAGCATTAGCCCAGGAAGCAGCAGTTGTCCTGCACTGGGTTCTCGAAGACAACTCCAAAGTAAGTACATAAGTTGGTTAATGTTACAAAGGCTGTAGTATACTGTAGTCTAGTGGTGTGCTGGTAGCAGCATTTATGTCTGCTGCTAATTGTTTGTTGTCACTTTTGGTAGACATTGCCAATGGATGAACTGGTGCATGACTTGGCCTCAGCCTTAGAGCAGACTTCAGAACAAAACAAGCTGGATGAGCTATGGGAAGAGATGGCCCTAAGCCCACGTCAGCAGCGTCGTCAGCTTCGCAAGAGACGGGGTCGTAAACGCCGCTCAGACTTCACGCATCAGGCAGAGCATGCCTGCTGCTTCAGTGAGGCCTCAGAGTCAAGCTTGGACGAAGCTGTCAAGGATTGCCGTGAGGTGCTGACAGCCAATTTCAGTGACTCTGATGACACAGCAGTGGTCAAACGACACCCTGCTCTTAATGCCACCCTGAGGAGCAAGCAACACTCGTGGCATGAGTCAGATTCCTTTACAGAGAACGCGCCCTGTCGACCTCTTAGGCGCCGACGAAAAGTCAAACGTGTGACATCAGAGGTGGCTGCCAGTCTCCAGCAAAAGCTTAGGGTGTCAGAGTGGAGTTATGAGAGGGGTTGCAGGTTCAAGTCAGCCAAGAAACAGCGTCTTTCACGCTGGAAAGAAAATGCCCCTTGGACGTCATCCAGTCACAGCCTTTGTGAATCTGGAGAGAGCAGGCCCTTCCTCAGCAAAGGGGGAAGGAAGGAGCGGATGGAGTGTGAAGCTGATGAACAGAAACAGGGCTCAGATGAAAACATGTCAGAATGGTGAGATCTCAGTTTCTTCCCTGTGCTTGTCAGACTGGCAGCATTGCTTGCAGCTGCTTGTAAATCCTATGCTTTGCTTTTAAGAAGTTCTTATCAAAATTATTCAGTGCTGCTTTCTTTTTGAAGAGGAGAAATATCTCTGCTACTTCTAAACTGTAGATTTTTTCCAAGTTTTTCCTGTCATTGCCATACTGCTGACCTGAAATGCTTCCTTGAAAAGCTGGCAAGTCAGTATGTTTTTTTGGCTCCTGTTACACATGAAGCCCTCTGAAATGTCTGTGGCCCTGCAGCTGCAAAGTGGCATGCTTGTGAACTGAATTTTGGAGAGTAAATCCACCCTTGGCACTTGTGTTGTGTGATTGATATGAGCTGATCTCAGTTTCTCGTTTTCAGATTTTACTGTAAGTTATAATAGAAACAGATCAGATCTCTTCCCATCATGACCACTAGCCCTCTGTGCAGGTACTTTGTGAACCTCAGTTGAAACATCTTGTTTGCGGTTCTCCATCTGAGCTCTGGATCTGGAAAAATGTCCTGAAAGACTAGCTATGGGGAAAATGTAGCGAGACAATAAAATCTGAGGGAAGCGTACAGGATAAGGCTGTGCTGACAGTGGAGTCTGGCATGTCTTTGTGTCCAGTTTTGGAGACCTTTGAATTTGTGTCAGAATCTCATACAAGAGATGAAAAGGAAAGGTATAGATGTCATGGTCTGAATTTGTGTCACTCTTGGGAAGTTTTCCCCTGGATTGTGACTTTTATTCTTTCCGTAGAAGGTTTGAGGTTATAAAACTGCTTCTGTACAAAAAGTTGTTCAAGTTAGAAAAGAAACAACTGCTGAGAATCAAAGTGAGGAGATTTCTTAATGAAATACAGAAAGTGAATGAAGTTGTTTATTTGCTAATTATCATTGTGATAATTGTCCAGGAGACATTGAGGAAATATTTAAAACAATGATTTTTTTTTATTTATTTATTTTTTTTTTTCCATGAAACACAAGGTTTGGAACTCTGCTGTGGGACATTTTGGATGTCAAAAATTTAAGTATGTCCACAAGGGGAATGTGGAGCATAGATTTACTAGGGGCTGTTAAGCATTACAGTCCAGATGGAGGATCTGGCTCAGGAAGTCCTTAAACTGCTGACTGACAGAACCTGGAGGAATATACATAGGAAACAGCTGGTCTGTGTTTGTCATGTTCTCATATTCTTTTCTCACGCATCCACTGTAGTGGGCACTGTCATACAGAGGACAGTGGATTTGGAAAGTATAACTGTTTGATCCAGTATAATTGTTCATAGGTTAAGGTTCACTTACGTGGTCTGGCTGTCTAGCTCCTGTAGTTTGTCAGGATAGATGAGTGGTTATTGAGGGCTTTGTGGATAATAGCTGGAAGTGCAAACTTCTCAATAGTATTTTCTGGGAGCCTGTGAAAAGCATAGGTTGTAATATGTCCTCTCTGTCCTCATCTGGGGGACCACTATTGCATTTTTACTGAATCTGTGTTTTGTGTGTAACCTGCACAGGTTGGAAGTAGCAAAGATTTTTTTGGAAGTAGCAAAGTAATTTTTTTCTTTAAGAAGTGGCTACTGTTTGATTAAAACGTAGGTGCAGTGTGGGCCTTTTCAAGAGACTAATCAATGCCTCTTCACTACTAGCTGTTAAAAATACTTGTCTGTTCAGAGCTGTTTGTTGGCAGTCCAGGAAAGGGAATGTGCTGACTACCCATGAATGTTGCATGTCAGTGGTGATGGACTGAGAGATACTCTTACTTGATGTGGCAGTGATGGACAGTGTGCCTTCAGACTTTTTTCCTGCCAGTCAGAGCCTGTTCCGTCATCTCAGACTTGAACTTAAACTGGCTTTCATCCAGTCTTTATTTGTGACAGCCTTTGAAAGAGTAAATAAACAGCTTTTTCTGGACTGTTACTTGAGGACTGTGCTGGGAGATTGCTTTGTTCTGTCTCAGTTGTCCCTTGCTCTCAAACTAATTATTGTGCAAGTGTCTGCATCAAATAACATTTACCATCAGCTGCCAAATCCTTGGATTCTCTTTGGAAAGCCAGGGGTTGAATATTTGACCTCTCCAACACCACATGTGTTATCTGTGCTGTGACTCACTAGGGAGGGTAAGAGCTGGAGAGAGAAATACATGCAACCCTCTTAACTGCAGAGTATCCCTCATGGCAGTGGAGGATCATGCTTTGGTCTCTGCTGCTCTAAATATAGCACATTGCTGGTAGCAGCAGGGTGGAACTGGCTGTGTTTATCTCACTTGCTGTGCTCTAGCTGTTTGTCCTGGTACCATAAGAGAAGTACTTTGCACAGATAAGGGCATAATACCCTGAGAAGGGAGAAGAAAATTGGGTGCTCAAAAGAGTGAATGGTATGGTTGTTATCCCCAGTTGATGGGAGGGAAAGTGACTGATACAGCTTGTGGAAGTCAGGAAGACAGGAAGTAGTTTGTACTAATCTGGTGATTTACGAAACACTTTGAGTGGTTCCACTACTGTTCACTTCTCTAGCAGTGGTGGGTGTCAGAACTAACGTGGTTTTAGGCAAACTAAGTTGTATATTCAGAATTACAGGTTGGTTTTATTTTACCACTTTTTGCCTCCCCTCTACTGACACTAGCTTTTCTTTGTTATATAAGAACAAATCTCTGTATATGCTAAAATAGCCAGCATTTCTTTGCCTTCCAAAAGGCTCCTCATCCTAAGTCAGATCAAAACCATACTGTATTCAGTAGATAAACTGTCACTCACTGAGAAAGCTTTGGATATAGATCCTTAATGAGGACGTAGTTTTATATAGCTTGCTTGTGGGACTGTGCCCAGTCTTTTCCAGGAGGAAGATGTGCTGCGGAGTTGTAATTCAAAGTGTTCACAAAATGAATTCTTTGAAATTGTTTGCCAGACACATGGCAGGAGGTGAACACAAACTGAGAGAAGGAAGGATGTGCAGGAACATGAGGAGGGAACAATGATCATTCTAAATTGGGTAATGACATGTCTTAAAGCCTGATCTATAAATGATTTTGGAAACAACAGAGGAAGCAAGTGGTCTTATCTGAAGTAGCCATTTGTATATTTGTACAAAGGTGATAATGAACTGCTAAGACTGTTAGAAGTAACTTGCCCTTCTGTCTCTTAATGCTTTGAGATTCCCTGCAGCCATAATAAGGCAAAGGCAAATTATATATTGAGTACTGAAGTTCCTTCTGTTGTTGGTCTAAGCTGAGTATTCCCAGTGTGATCTGGGTTTGGCTTGAGGGCAGAACAAAATACAGTGCAAGAGCTGTCTGAAAAAAATCGCTTTGAGTGGTGTGCTTACTAGTGAGATGTGTGCAGTTTGTCTAATCTGCTCTCAAGTACCATAACTCTTAACGTGATTGGGGACTGTACTGATCCATCAATGCTGTGTGACTTCACTGGCTTGCTGCTGATGTATTTGTTGTGGTTTAACCTGGATAGGCAACTAAGCCCCATACAGCTGCCCACTCACAACCCCCACAGTGGGGTGAGGGTGAGAATTGGAAGAGTAAAAGGGGGAAAACTTGTGAACTGATGTAAAGTTGGTTTAATAGGTAAAGCAAAAGGTATGCAAAAGAAGGCAGGCAGATGTTTAGCCATCTCCAGGAAAGTGAGCTCTTTTATGTGTAACAGATACTTGATAAGACAAGCTCCACTCCTTTTCTTTCTCCCAGCTTTTATTTCCTAGCATGATGCCATATGCTATGAGATATCCCTCTGGTCATTTGGGGGCAGCTGTCCCTGCTGTGTCCCCTCCCAACTTCTTGTGCACCCTCAGCCTGCTCACTGGTAGGGCAGTGTGAGAAACAGATGGCTTTGGCACTGTTTAAACACTGTTCAGGAACAACCAAAGTATCAGTGTGGTATCAACATTGTTTTGGTCACAAATCTAAGCATAGCACCATGAGGTACTATGAGGAAAATTTGACTATCTCAGTCAAAACCATTACAGTATTCTGGCTTGGAAGTATAACCAGTGCTCATCGTGAGCATGAAGTAATTTCTTTACCCTTTGGAAGGGAGCTGTTTCGATGACAGCCTGCAGTGGCAGTCAAGAGCCTGGCTAAACTGATGAATTGGAGGCCAGTCTCTCTGTAAAGAAAAAATTCCTCTCCCTTGGAAGGCAAGTGACAAAGACAGAGTGTTCAGCTTCCCCTCCTTCTCCAGCCCAGCCTGACCTTCTGCAGCCCCTCAGTGCCTCTTGTTTTCTTATTTTTATAGAAAATCAATATCCCTCCTGACACAAACAATAGCTCAGATAAAAGAATAAATGGGGGAAACCTGAGATCTCTGTCCATCAGCTCTCACTTTAACTCCCCCAAACTATTTAATTACAAGCATGCTTTGCTCCAGGTGTTTACGACAGTGAAATTGCTAAATGAGGACCATTTTAACCAAAGATTGGGTGATCAATAACACTCTATAGCAGTAGCTTGTCGAATCAATAGCATTCATTATTTCATGGTTAAGGTAAGTAGCCTCCTTTGCAAGTGGAGGTCATTAATCAGTGCTTACTGGACCTGCAGAGAGGCTTGTGTGGGAGTCTAGTTTATGTTCAGCCCTGAAGTGTGAAAGGGGTGGTAAAGAAGGTGAGATCTGTGAAAGTTTGTTCCAATAAAACACTGGCAGTAATGTGTATCTATAGGGAACTAGAGAGCTTTTAGTACAACAGGATGCTTAAAATATCTTGATATGATCTAGAATCTTGACAATGCTTTTTCCTTTCTCAGGCACCTTTCCTCTGAGGATGCTAAAACCCTCATGAAGCAGTCACTTAATCCTCGCATCTGCTGCTTGTGAGGACTGTTAATCCAGGCTTTCAAAAGGGAAAGCAGACTCGCTAAGAGATTTGCCCAGGGTCATACAGTGAGTTGGTAGGGAGCTAGGAATGAAACAAATGACTCATGGTTCTCAGTCCTTGGCCTTCATTGCTATGGTGTATATGTGGGAGGGTGACTGGATAGCCAAACTTCATAAGGGATTGATTTGGAATTTTATATTAATTTACATACTAAAATGTGGGAATGATGTATAAACTGTTCATCCTTTAGGTTTAAATGGCCTTTATACAATGATGAAGATGAAGAGTTTGTAGATATTCAGCATGATGAGTTGATTTGGCTATGCTTTGGAGTGTATTTTCTAAGAGCAGTATTATGCTCACAAGATAGGTTTTTATTAGCTGCCTGCAATTCTTAGGGGTGACATATCTTGTGGACACTCATCATTCAGCTTTCTGAATCAAGGACTATCCAGTTGATACTGGTGTCTAGTATGATCCAATTTCTCTGAAAGAGAGGGACCCAGAGGTGCTTTCTAACAGCATGCCCTGGTGAGAGATTGGTTCTAGTGCTGAGTTATATCTGATGTTTGCATCTAGGGCTTTAGTGCAGGAGGGTGGGCATTAAGTAGTTTCTGCTTGTTCTTATATCTCTCTGCTAAATCCAGAGGAATTATTGCTCAAAGTGTCCAAAGATTAATTTAATATTGGCATTAAAGCCATCAGATGCTTGGGACTGACCTGAGCATGTACATCTGCTACAGATATTCATCCAGCTTTGCAGTCAATTAATGCTTTCTACACATTAATTTCTAGTTTAATTCTTTGGTTCAAGAATTAAGTCTTTTGTAACTGCTTCAGCAAATGGAAAATGTGCTGTAATGAGGCTGCATTCAGCAGCAGCAAGTCATACAGTGCTAAGGTATTTAGCTAAAAAGTTGTGAATGTAGTAGCTACTCTTCCCTCCAAGTAAAAGTTGCCATAGATTGAAGGGGAAGTTTATGTACCTGTATAACATTTTGAGAAAAAGGAATCTGAAGTAGAAAACTTCAGAGGGTTTTCAGTTAGCTGTTAAGTGACCCAAGGACAGAGTTTTTAACTGCACTTAATTTCCTAGTGAGTATTCCAGACAATGTCATAGTTAGGTTATTAACTCTAGTACCTGAGGCAAATGCCATTGTATTAATTACTTTTTGATAACTTAGAATTATACTAGCTACAGGATTCTTTTTCAAGTAATGCAGCATTGCTAGGTTTTAACAGAAAGCAATTATGCCCCATGCCAGCCAGATATCTGAAATGAATTTTTTTTGTGAGATAGCTAGAGTATTTTGGGCTCAGAGAAGCTAGCAAAATGCAGTAAGGTGGTTTTTTTTTGTTTTATATCTGCTGCAGTTGTAACAATGGGGTTTTTTTGTTTGTTTTTGTTCCAGTGAAACCAGCAGTGTATGCAGCAGCAGTGATACTGGCCTGTTTACCAATGATGAGGGCCGTCAAGGTAACAACTGTCCTGTTTTTTCTCACGTGTTGATGGGGAATTTCTTCTACTTTATTCACAAATACAAAAAAGAAATCTGTGTTTGAAGAGGGATGGAAAGGGAAGTATGGGAGAAAGGCCAGTGGCTTGGAGGGCATAGAACTTAAGAAGTGAGCTGAGGGCTACAAATGTTGATAACAGTGCACTCTTCCTGCTGAGATAGTTTGTGTATTGGATCTATAATACTTGAAACATAAGAAGCTATTATGATGGAAAGGCACAGAAATACAAAAGAAGTTTAAGAGCTCTTTATAAAGAGCAGAGTTTATGATTTGTTTCTATACGTGTTTTTATTGTTGTCTGTATATTGTTAGAGACTATGTTAGTTGTTTACGAGCAGGGAGAGATGATATAGAAAACAAAATCAGTTAGTACTGACAAGTCACCTAACAGATTGTGCTAGGAAGGCAACAGCAGTATGTGCTAGGCTTTCTTTAAATACACATTCCTCCCTTACTCCTATGTGCATTAGTAGTATAGTATTTTCAGTGTCTGTTGCAGAAATAGTTTCTTAGGAGGTTTGAGTGCGGAATGTAATCTGTTTCATTTATCAGTGACAGCCCAGTGTCCAGTTCACGGCAAATATGGAAGAAGTGTGAAAGAGGTAGTAGGTACACAGGCACTCAGGAGCAGGTGGAATGTGACCCTAGAGACCTGCAATTCTGTGTAGCTTTTGCTGGTGTGCACTCTGATTCTGTCTCATTTCACAAGCTAAGATTTGGATGAGATCTCTTCTGGGAATATATGAATGCTAAAGGAAGTAGTATCAGTAACTCAGTAGGAGATGCTGCTTTTACTAGCTTGTTACTGACCCAGGTTTGTGTGTGTGAGGACAACACGATAGCAAATATGCTTACATGTTTTCTGATGGTATGTTAGGCTGTAGGGCTGATCTGTTGTGATCTTAGGTGGCTATAATATTTTCCTGAAAATTAGGGATTTCAAATATCAGCTTTGACCTTTGTTTCCAGCCTCCTGTCCTTCAAAAACAACAGAAAAGTCAAATATTTTGTCCTCTCTTTTTACTGATGACTGTTCTGGAGGGGCTGAAATTAGTGAGCACTTGTGTATCAGATGGCGAAGCAGGGTGGTGACTGAAGTGTTGAATTTTTACTTCATCACCTGGGATGAGATTGATGTAGACTGGATGGTGTGTGTTTTGTCTATATGCTTGGCCTATATACTTGCTCTGGTTTTATACCCTGTTTTAGATATTAACTTTTGGCTGCTACTAGAAGTAGGATACCCAGTACAGCACATAGAATATACTCCCTAAATAAATAAATAAAGTCCAATTACAGCCTCCCTTGTCTAGGTACTAGAAGAGATCTGACATCCTACCATCAGGCCCTTGTTTAAAGAGTTTATATTATAATAGCTTTATGGACAAGATGTTTTAGCTTGCAGTTATGTTAAAAAGGGTAAAAAAATGTTGCACTTTCAGGTTAAATGAAAACCATCTCCCTTTCATTTTTTCTCTCTCCTTTTTTTTTTTTTTCTTTTTTTCTATTTCTAGTCATAAATAATAAGCAACAGTTCTCCAGTGTAATGAAGAAAGTACAAAACTGTCAGGTCTTGGGTTTCTTGTCATGGATCATCATCTTAGAAGTAGTTTTCTGGTACAATTCCAAACTAAATAATAGGAAATTTAAGCCAGCAGTGTACTTCAATTGAATGTAGTTCCTCTCCACTTCTTTTGAGGTTACGTCATGTAATATTTATGCTGGTGTTAATTAAATAGGCTGTCTTTGCAATTGTAGCTACCAGCGCGCTTCTATGAGCAGAGAATGCGCCTAGTTTATAATTTGATTGTAAGTTTTTGGTGCATTGTGATATCTCATGGTGGATGTTTTAGCATATGACTCTAATTGTTAATGTTTGTCTTGTGAAAGTAGTGATTCGAGATATGAGGGTGCACTATGCTGTAGATCAAAAATTGTGGTAATTTTGCAAAAATCTTGAACACTTAACTATCCAACATTACTTAGTCTTAGTTAACTATGAGATGGATAGGGATATTTATATTTTAAAATATATTTGTTACAAGCATGGTAGGTCAACTGACATACCACAGAAATAAAAAACAGTGTCATAGCTTTGGGAAGACATGTTCTGACTGTCTTACCTGTTGCTGCTTGGTGTTGGCTTTGGGTGTTGCTTCTTCTGTTACGTGAAAGATTGCAGCTTTCTTACTAGGGTAAGGCTTTTTTTTTTCCCTTTTTTTTCTTTTTATTCTGTTTTATTCTTGTCTGGCAAGATGTGTAGGTATGCATAATGGACTTCAGTGAGAAAGAATGTAACTTCATGAGGAAAGGAGAGTAGGTGGAGATGCTTGACTTGGGACTTAATGGTAGGCAGATAAGAGTTTTCCCAAGTCAGGTGTGTTAGTTTTTTAAGGCAATGTGAAGTACCTTGCAATGACTGCATGGGATTGTTTGTTATGTGAGTGTCATGGTTTAAGCCCAGGCCATAAATTAGAACTTTCCCCCACTTTCTTCCCCCAGCTCCTGGAGGGATGGGAAGGAGAATCAAAAGAATGCAACTCCCACAGGTTGAGATAAGAACAG
>JAVHNF010039055.1:35349-49390 GCA_034783455.1 Micropsitta finschii
TGGCATGTGCAATGATACTTAACAACTTCCTAAGTATTTCTATTCATTGTAGGCCACACTGAGTATCTGTGTCTCTTCCCAGAATGGTGAAACTGGATGGGAGCCTGAAGCAGTCCTGATTCTACTCACCAGCCTAGTCCTTACCTCACATGCAATTTTTTTCCCCCACTAATGTCTCTGATGTGTTTCCTTGAGAAAGAGTGTTTTCAGGTTTTCTACTGAGGAGGGCTTTCATATGAATCAGAGTAACAGGAAGGTATGATTCTGAGAGCAGAGCAGTGAAATTTGCCTGCTCAGAGCTTGTCAATTTACTATGGGGCACAGCAACAGAGGGGCTAGAGTTCATGTTGTCAATGTTAGCTGCACCAGCTATCACTCTTCTGAGGAACTGGGGAATTTTCCCACCCCAAAGTAATTGTGTGTGGGAGGAAAGCCTTGCTGACTGTGGGTGAGGTGAAGAAGTGGTGGAAAGGAGGTGAACCAAGCTGGGAGCCTGCTGCATGGAGCAGGAGCCTCCTGAAAGGAACTGGGGAGTTGCTCTCAACAAAAGAACCAAGCCAAGTATGAACAGTGCTAGAAAGATGGAGGATTTATCTGAGGAAGAAAGGACATGGCAGGAGTTGTTCAAACCCAGGAAGCCACTAAGAATTGCAGGACTAGAGAGCAGGAATGTAGTAATGGGTGTAATGGGAAGGGAGGAGATTGTATTCAAACTATTTCATGCAGTCTACTTTGCCTGGTAGTCTGAGCTAACTCAATTTAAAGAGATGCCTTGTTCTAGTTTATGAGTTTATATTCTAATAAAATCTTGCTTTAGAAATTGGAAACCTTTCAGTGTCTCTTGGTGCACTCACTTTCCAGAAACAGTGGGGCAATTCTGCCTCCAAGTCCTGGCCAACGTGGGGCCTTGCTGCAGATAAAAGCAGAGGTTTGAGAAGGACAGCATGGCAGAACTATTAGCAGCACCTGGGAGATGAAGAGAAATCAAATCTGAAAGCTGGAGCTATGCAAAGTTCTGCAGACTGAGGGCTACTCTGTATGCTGCTTCTCAAATGCGTCTTTTAGACTCAGCTATTGTATGCAGCCAGATTTTGAGAGTATTTCATGTTTTTCAGAGGTTTCTGCATGTATTACGAGAAATACATAGCTTCTTCTGCACATCCAGAAATGCCAGATTCATCTGACATGCACGCACAGAGAAATTGTACCACATAGTTGTGAGACATTCATTAGAGCTGTGCAGTTTCCAGAAAAAGCTGGATGGACTTATGGTACATGCATGTATCAATGACACAGCACTTGAATACTGTTTGCAGCGTTTCCAAAAAGTGCTAGATCTACAGCACATTCTCTGCAATATAGATTTGCACATTTACAGCCAGTTGGACTTGTCCAGAGGTGTTGAACTTACTGAGTATCTGCAGACCATAAGGGAAGCATTTGCTACTTCCCAGAAGCATTGGATTTACTGTGCATGCATAATATAGTGCACGTGTCCATGTTTCTGTGTAAGAACACCTGGGCAGAACTATGGGTGCAATGAACAAGTATTCAGGGCAGAAGACAATGAATGAAGAAATAATGTGCTAGGTGAATCAGAAGAAAAAGGTTGTGGAAAATGGCAATACAGCTGGTGTGGGAGTTTGCTATGGCAAGGGCAATGCTCAGCAGTGGGATGGGGGCTTCAGCAGTGGCTGAGCCAGGAAATGCTGCAGGGCTCCCACCCACTCTGGAGCACAGGAGCTGCCTCCCACCACTGCCCAGGGCTCTAGGGAGGTACTCAGTGCTTTTAGTGCCAAAGAGAAGGAAAGGACAAGTGTCAGTGGTAGTCTGCAGGGAAGACAGATTTATCAGAAGTTCAGGTGGACATAGAAGCCAGAGGGAAAAGCAAAAACTGCAGGAGAAATTGCACTTTTTTTATCTGAATATACTGATGGATTATGGTGTGAGATATTTTAACACAATAGAATTTTATTGGGGGCTTAGGGAGGTGTGTGTCTTTTTTGTGTGTTCTTTGTTTCTTTTGCTTGGTTTTTGTGGTTTTTTTTTTCTTTCCAAATTTAAATGCATGAATAAACTGAAAGTCAAACCTTGCATTTAGAAAACAGAAACAGAATCACCATCCTCTGTGGCACGCATGCAAGCAGCAGACTTCCCAGGTCACTGCTGAGAGACCTGCTGGGAACCACGGAAAATGCACAAGTTTGCATGCAAGACCATGGAGTGCCCATTGGAGAGTCTCCAACCACTTTGCAAACTCCTGGAGGTGCAGAGAGTGCATTTCAGTCTGCACCACAAGTCCAGCTCACTCTTGCTGGCATAAGCAGGTGAACAGTTCCACTGCGTGCATGTGTGAAGCAGATTAAAAGATCAGATTAATAATTTTTATGAAAAGTAGTTGCTGCATATGGCAAAGTCATTTTCACATCTAGTGTCTCAATCATTTGCGTTTTAGAACCCCAAAGGGGATTAGAGAAATTGAACTAATTGCTTAACAAATTGCCTTTGTAAAGCAAAGGCATTTTTAAATCGTATGAGACCAGAAAAGTTTTATTTTCCTGCTCTTCTGTAACTAAAGGTGTCCAAACTAATATTTTTTTTAAATTTTGGCATTATAAGTGGGACTCAGACTGAGCTTTTATTTACAAAGTCAGAGCTGGAAGCCAATTCTTATGTCCAAGTTATAAAAAAATCCATGAAAACAGTAACTTCTAATGGAAAAGCTGAAGTTGCCCAAGCTTTGGTGAGGTAAAAGTGCCGCTATAATAACACAAAATATTTGTTTTTTCTATACTCCAAGGCTCATCACAATCTTTTTGTGAGGAATTTTTATTACTACAGTAGAATTCCCCAGTGGAATGTGTATTCTTTATAGTATTGATGAATTAAAACTCCTGTTTAATTCAGGAGTAAGGAATTTTTAGTCTTCTTTATGTATGTTAATGTTCCGAACAACACTTCAAATACTGCACAAGTATTGACCGCTTTGCTGTATTGCTTCCAGTAAAAGTTACTAGCAATTGTGTTAAAATTTGACTAAACTTCTTTTTAGTATGTCTTCCAGAAAAGCTTCCCTGCATAGCAGAGCATACGCTTTCCTTAATCTTGGCATTTTGCTCCTCAGCTGCCGTCATTCCATCTGAAGCACTTACTTTGAAATGCCTGCCAAATATTTTTGCCCCAGTACCACAATAACAGCACAGCAATGTGGGAGTGATTCAGCTCAGTGCATTTACAATGAGAGCAGCCTACAGAGAAACAAGCTCAGGAAAGTGGTCTATGTGCTAGGCTCTCCTAGCGAGATCCAAATCCTAAACAGATCTGCTAAACCTCATTAAAGGTCATGCTTTCGTTCTTGTAAGTTATTGTTTCTTACGGTAAACAAGACAGCCTGGATGAGAGTTGTTTGGGTTTTATTCTCCATTTCACTTTTAGAAAGCAAATTCAAAATAAGTCCATTCTAGAAAGAGTTGCATTAAGCAAGATCTTCAGTAGTGCTAATCTGCACAGCTCTACTGCGATCAGAGGAGCTCTCCTGATTCACACCAGCTGTCCTCTTGCTGTGGGTAGTTAACTCTTGTGGAGGTGCTGAGGTTCTTTGGGCAGCACATCACCTGTCCATGTGTTTTTACCCAAGAGAATGCAAAGCACATCGCATCGCAGGCCCTGCTATTAAACTTTAATGCTAAGGCATAGGGAGCATTTTGCAACAGACGGGATCTCCAGGCTCCAGCTCATTCAGATCCTGGCCGCCTTGTAAATCTTTCTTGCCCCACTTCAATGGAGATAAGAGGAATTGTATGCTAGAGGTTCAGTTGAGGGAGACCACCCAAGTCATAGCTCATTTCACTTCTGCTGACCTCCTCTGATATGCCCATCAAAGCAGAGATTAAAATACAGAGCAGGAACTTTGTGTAGTGCAAATGTGTTCCATCAATCTCCTTTTCATCTGGCTCTTCAAATACTTCAGACCTGAGTAAGCAGCTGAAAATTTTGCAAACAAGAATGAGTAAATGTAAAGACAGATTTTTACCCCTGTTCTGGAGCAGGACAATCTGTTTACCTTTCCAAAGGAGCTGTCAGCAGAGTGGTCGTCATGAAATATGAATTCACAAATGGTGCACTCCTAGGAAAACAAGTACATGTAGGAACTTGTTCCTTCTATTTTCAAGAGGTTTCTCTCTTTTTTTTTTTTCCCCCTGCTATTTGAATTTGGCAGTAGACTTTCTTTTTTAGTTCCAGTGCAGCCTTTTAATAGACATTTAGTCGCCTGCTGTAACTAGATGGGCCTGAACCTGCAAACCTTTTACTCACCTGTCTGTCTGCAATTTGTACAAGTACATAGGTTAGGAAAGTTAAGCAAGTGAATAAGTGTGGGTCTGTGATGTGTTCAGCTTATATGTGCTGCTAGATGTGTAAACAGTAAGAATCTACTATACCCTTTAAACAGTCTCCTGTGTTATTCTCCTATGCACTCCATGATATTGGTATCTTTTCATTGGCAGCCTAGTGCTATGGGCTCCAGTGGATAAATTCTTAGACACAAGATTAAACCTGTACCTGGAAAAAGAAAGGCGTTTGTTTTGGTTTTTTGTTTGCTTTTTGGGGGTGGTTGGCTTTTTTTTTTTTTTTTTCAGGGGGACCTAAGCAGTTAAGGAGCATTAGTGATGTCATTGCAGTTAGAATACACGGACATACCCCACCAAGCATGAAGTAGTTGCTTCCCTTTGAGCACTGCAGAACGCCTGATACAGAACCTAAACCAAAAGCAACAGCAGGGAGGAAGTTGTGCAGCTGGTGGGAAGCTGAGGCTTGGGAGTGGGTGCTGTCCGTGACCTCCTTCCTTGGACCCTACCATTGTTTCTCTCTGCCTGTAAGGCAACACACATGTATCCGTCTCTTTCCAGACACAGCTTGTGGGGATGTGATATATAGTGCTCCTCCTTATGCGGGCTTTCTGAAGCGTGGTTCTATATATATCTGCCCACTCCTGTAGTTCTGGGCCTCACAGACTCATACGACACACACACCCATACATAGAAATGCAAGAGAAACTTTTTGCTTTTGCAGTGTTTTGGGCTTTGCACACCCACACAAGGGCTTTATTTAGTTTGGTCTGTAATCTTTGGATATGGGATGTTCTACTAAATCATCTTGATGCCTAGGAGACGTGCACTGGAAGAAATCCAAGTACAACTGCTCCGTTCCCTGGAGCCGGGCAGAGCCAGTCCCTCATGTCCAAGGGGCTTGTACTGGGCTCTGTCAGAGGGGTGTACCATTCTCCACATGATACTGTTGTCTCCTAAACCCTTTTCAAAAGTAGAGATCTCTGAATAGCATGAATAAAGTTGTCGACCTTTTGACTGGTCATTGTGTGGAGGAAAGTAATAAAAAGTCTTTGGACTTTTGCCTGTTTCAGGAGCACCTACAGAGGTGGTATCTATAAAACAGCCCTTAGCATCCCTGCAACCAAGCCTCACTTAATGCAAGTGCATTGCACTCAGTTTCATGTGGACCAGGCCCTTAAAGGTAATGCAGACTTGCATGCCTCTGTATCTGCCTATAAGTGAGTAAACTTGTATGCTAGTCATATGATCACAGTAGCACAAAGATGCCTCTGCTGCTTGCTCTGACTAGTATCGTGGACATCAGTCACACTCACAGCAGAAGGAGCTGTTCTCTATTACACTGCGTATGTGGGAGCAGACCTGACAGAACCACTCAGCTTTCTGCCATCATCCTTTATTGAGATGGGAGGTGAGGATAAAGAAAGACTACAGGGCACTGCATGAGTTTTCCAGATGTTCAGATCACTAAACTGCATTCTTTAAACCATCAAAGAGTTAGTCACCTACTAATTGGTTCTCTGGTCATATAATCTGGGGTCGCTCCTGCAGTTAGTGAACAAAGATGTACACCTTCAGGGTATAATTCATCTTAAAACAAGTGTCTAGAGGGTACATAAAGGTGAATCCTCCTTTGGAGGTGCCCATTATTTTCCACCAACTTCAGGAAAAAAAGTACAAACCGTGACAAAGTATATTCAATTAAGACAGATTAAGTTAGGTAGGACAAATCTGCACCCAGATCCCTCTTATGACACCTGTGAGGCTCCTTTCAGCTGAACAACAAGATTAAAACCCAAAGGATTGTCCCCAGTAAATTCCAACCCACATCTGTCCCAAAGTTAAGAATACTCTTTCTCTCTGGGAATTTCTGCAACTTCTCTCATGTTAGTGTTTGGTACCTTCTGGGAGGCTTGGAAAGTTTTGATGAGCTAGCAAATTCAAACAGTTACCATTTTAGTTCTCCAAGTAAAAAAGAAATGAGAAAAAATATTTCAAAGGTACTTAGATAAAATTCAGGGATAGATCAGAGCAAACAGGAAAATGAATAATCTGTGCAGATGGCTGTTGAGAGAAGGTGGGATCCTGTGCTCCACCATTGTTTTTGCAGGTGAGATCTTTGCCTTCTAAAACTGAGGAAGTCTAAAGAAAAGACACACATCTTCCTTTGAATTCTATTGTCATTATCAAGGAATCATTTTACGTAATTGACAAGTTTTACAAAGGTTTGGAAGATATTTTGTTTATACTGTAGTTAAGAGCTGCCTGAGTTGCCTAGTCCCACTGAATCATAGAGTATATTCATCAATGCATAGTTCTCTTGCATTTCAGTATTTGTTATGAAAGCCAAAATTCTAACTCCGAGCTATTTATGCTGGCAGCTCTTCAAAGGGACCAACTACTTTACTTCATGCCAACCTCTGTAGCAGTGGGGAAGAATACCTCTCCTAAGATCATTTATATCTTGTTAACCTTTCCATGCAGATTTGTCTGAACACATTTTTTTCCTTTAGTACATACCTGCAATGACAGGAACTTGTTTGATAAGACACCAACATAAGAAGTGTTCTTGTTTGGTGAAAATAAATTGACCTGTGAATCAAAACATCTTTTAGTTTCTTTCTTCACTTGCTGGCAAAACAAATACAAGAATTTCCAAACTGCAGAAACAAAACATCCTACTCCTTGCATGGAAGGGCAGCCGTTATGTGGTACTGCTGCCAAAGCTGAGAGTGATGGGCTGATCCTCCAAACTATGGCACAGCACTAGCAAACTGGGACACTTTATTCTGGTCAGGGTAAGACAAATGCTTTATGTCAGTAGCTTCTCCAGTTATTTCTCCAAAACTTTACTGTACACACTTGCAGGTCTTCCACTCTGGGCTGTGCCTCGACTTGCAGTATAATCAAGACATTCACAAGACCAGCAAAATTATTGCCATGCGCTTCAATTTATCTGGTCTTTTAATTCCTTCCAGAAAAGGTTCAAGAGTTACTGTTTGTTTTGCAGAAGGAAAGCATCAGCCATGCCTTTGTGGGAGCCAAGCTATGCTGTGGTGCAGAGATGGGTGTGTTTTACAAAGGCAGTGTGGGGGAATTTCTCCTGCCAGCAGAGGAGGCTGCATTGCCATGCTGAGCACACCCATGTTGCACTTGTCCTCTGCCAGGAAAAATTAAAGCACAACAGGATGCGGCCATCAGTGATTTAAGCACCTAAATCATGCCCATTCTAAACAAAGAGAAAAGTCTGCATTGCCCCAGGATCTAACTGTTTCCATGGGTTTAGAAGTATGAGAGGCTAGGCTAAAGCTGCCTCTGCCCAAAACACCTTGCAACACTCCATGCTTGTGATGCCTTGGGATTACGAGCTCATAAATGAATGGTTAAGAGCTAACCTTACTACCCCTGCCTGCTTACAAACTCTGGCAGATGGTGCCCTTTTCCATATGTTGTTCAGAAAGGGGAGATGCTGATATAATCACTATATTGCATAGGGGGCACAGGTTTTGTGGCATTACAGCAGTTTAAGTCTGAAGAACATATGTATTTCCCAGTAACTGAAAATGGAAGAAGGTACACAATAAAATGCAATTGAATTAAGTACCAACATTAGTGAAAAGGTTGAGAGGTAGTACTCAGAAAAGCTCCAGATTACAATACTTGTGTAATGACTCTCTTGCAACACACCTAATTTTGTTCAGGTAAGATCAAGCCACACTTACCTGTCCAGGATGTCTTCCTGGAACAGGTATATGTTTATCCACAAGCTTTTTATTGTAGAACAGTTTCAGTGTGAAAAGGCTGTGTTTATGTTAGCAAACAGTGCAAGGCAATGGGACTAGCTCCGTAGAGCTAAACAGTTGGTGTTTAGGCTACTATAGACGTCTTTTAAGGTGATTTTCTCTGGACTAGTGCTAATTGGATCCCACAGACCAAATACCCAATAGTACCCGGACTGCATTGAGCAGGCCAAAATGCAGTAAATGGGGTTGAATAGGAGATTTGTTTCAAATGCACACTTCAAATCTGAATTAAAATTCAAATGTCCTGTAGTGTTAGCATAGATGTACCTAGAATCTCCTATGTTTCCTTCCTGGACAGCCTTTACCTCTGAATAGGGTACACCAGGTCTAACACAGTTATCATAGAATGGTTAGAGTTGGATAGGACCTTAAGATCATCTAGTTCCAACCCCTTGCCATTGGCAGGGACACCTTTCACTAGACCAGGTTGCTCAAGGCCCTATCCAACAAATATTCCTCTAACAGCAACTGCAACACACTTAATTTAGCAATTTTGTGGCCCCATGTGGGCGTTCATGAAAGTCTTGGAAGGTACTTACAGGTCATTGCAAGACTCATTCAGTGAGGGTTTCAGAAGTAATACTGTGTGCCATGAGAGAGTGCTCCTTCTGCAGAAACAGAAAAGTACTAACAGGGAAAAGCAGTAGAAATGTCTGAAGTCTAAAACCAGGTTATTCAAACCTTCTGTCTCTGTCATTTGGAGTTTGTTGACATGAATACATGCAATTACTGCAAACTTTGTCCAGCATCAAGTGATGAAGACTTAGAATTTGTGCATATCTGTGATACGTACATAATAAATTACAATTAAACACATCAGTGGTTACACATCTGACATCATTTCTGTTATATTTTGTTATTTTCTAATTTATGCATTTTCTATTACTTGTAATGTTCTCTTAAATGTCCCTGACTTATTTTTTTACACCAACTTCATCTTTTTTATTGCCTGGGAAAGATTGTTATTTTTTCACCTTAGTATTGGAGGCATTTGAATTATTTATTTATTTTTTTATAAACAGCAGAAGTGCTGCCAGCACAACTTCTTGGAAAAGTGCTACGCTTAGCCTCATTCTGTCATCTGTACGGTAGCCAAGCAGGGCACATTGTTAGTACTCTGTGAACAATGGGTATTATTGTTATGTTAACTTGTTTTCATTTCTTGGGAGAGAAAAGAAAGATTGGTGGATTTAGTAGGAGATAAACTAAGTAACAGGCACATGCCCAATTTGGATTTTATTGAAAGCAACAGAGTAACTTCAGTCAACATCACTGGGAATGGGGTTAAGCTTTTAGGATTACATTTGTTTCACCAGCTGTAGCCACCCATATGTTAGATTTCTAACCTCACCCACAAGCTCTCCTTGTCAGCAGGGAGAAGCTGTAACTCCTGAGGGGCAATTGGACCATCCTGAGGTGCTCAGGAAACGTGATAAATTGGCCTCGCTTTGCTGATTGTGTCATTCTGCTTTCCTAATTGTTAATATACAACTTCTTTTACTGCAGTATATTGAGCTATGAATATCCCACAGTGGTGTTTTGAACGTGGTAAGTTCCTGCTAGAGTTCGGGCAGCATTTTCAAAGCATACTGGCCTCGCTCATGCAGAGGTGCATCAGGGAGCAATACCTGAATACCAGGTGGATGATTTAACTCTGGAGCAGGAGCTAGCTTTAGGCACACAGTGTGCCTGACATAATTAGCCTTGAAATAGCCACTCCTTATCACCATTTCCCTTAGCATCAATACTGCTTTCAGGCTCAAGGACTATTGTTTCCAGGCAGCTTTTCCTTCATGGCTACAGACTTCATGCAGAGGTCACTTACTTCATTTTCCATATGTAATGACTGGAAAATCAGCTTCATGCACTGCACCTGAATGGTGGAGTCTTTCAATGGCACATTCTTTTTAATTTGTAGAATTTACTAAATGATGTTCACCATGGCTTGAGCACTGAGGTAAATGGATGGCATGTCTGGAAAGGCTGAGATTCCCTGGCCTATGATGAAAAAATATGTGTGTCATCACAGAATTAAACATATGCACTGCTTTTGAGGAAGTCTGAGACTCTCTGTCACCTCTGCATTTCTTGAAAGATGAAAACTGAGAATAGCTGTGCTGAAAATCAGCACTTGTTCTGTCTGAACTAATAAGAGCTTGTTTTTTGGGGGGGCCTGGGTAGAGGTAGAGCAAATCTTGATGGCTTTTTCCCCGTATGAACTGCAGACTCTTGTACTGATCCCCTTGGCAGATCTATCTATGGGACATTCTCTGAGACACCTAGAGTAATGTAGCAGATCTGAGACAGATTTTCGTGGATTAGAATGCAAGAAACACAGTGGATAAGGAGGGTTTGGAGCTGAATCACAAGGAATTACTTCTCATTTACTATACAATGTCTTTACATGACTTTGACAGAGGTTATACTCATCCTACACGGACAACCATTGGGTCTCACGCACCCAGCGTGAGGCTCAAGCACTGCTTCCTGCTGCCCCTGCTGCTGTGGCCACATCCCACACATGTAAAGCAGAACCAGAAGTCACAAATCTCAGTTGCTGCCTAGCTTGACAGCATGTCCCTAGCCGTGTGCCCCCCTCCTATACACATAAGCATTTTTGGCCATCACCCAGCACAGTTCTGCTTCATGCATCAAAAGAGGTAACTCTTGGGAAGTCTTCCTGTCTGCTCAAAGGTCCCTTTGCATTTCCAAGTTGCACCAGCAACAGATCCAGTGTGTCTTATTTTAAGGTTTGAAGAAGTCAAGCTAAGAAAAGTTTAAAATAATTTTAACTTTAAAATAAATTCAGGGCACTTGAAGTTTGGAGCAGTGTTTTAAAATGTCGTAACTGAAAATCAGCACAGCTCTAACCATAGACAAAGTGTTGAGTGAGGAAGCTGCAGTTTGCAAGAACATATGAAAATATGATAGAAAAAGCTTTCTTCTAGAGACAGGGGAACAGCTGCTATCTAGAGCAGGAAAAAATCTCTGGGGTTAACAAGAGGAAATATCTGAAAGCGTTCCAAAACATTTCACCAAAGAAAGTCCAAGTGTTAGTGACAGATGTTAATGATGTTGCTTAATGCTTGACTGGCAGGTAGTCATATACTTGTGAGCTGAGTATGCTTTAAGAGCTTACTTGAAAGCAAATAGAAGCTTTAAATGAGGCAACACTGGTTCCCATTTCTGTGAGGAACATGGGAACTGCTGTGAGCTGTGAACACACATTTGTTTAGCCCGATATCCTGTCTTCAGCAGTGCCCAGTGGCAGATGCTTTGGAAAAGAAAAGAAATGCGGCATGTATGGACCATTCCTTCCCCTTCTATAATCCCAAAGATCCTGGCAGTCAACAGTTTAGGGACTCTCTAATGTCAGGCATTGCATCTTGACCACTGTTTTTAAGTCACACATGGACCTATCTTCCATAAATTCGACTAATCCCTTTTTGAACCCATTTATACTTTTGGCCTCTACAATATACTATGGCAATGAACCCTTGGGTTGAATTATGTCATGTGTTAGGAAGAACTCCCTGGGGTATGTTTTGAACCTGGTAATTCTTGATAATTTCACTGGGTGTCCCAGTTCCTGAACAGTTAAAAATAGTGAATGATTGCCCCTTGCTCAGACTCTTAAGTCTGACTCATTTTAGAGATCCACAGTTTGCCTTAACCAGGCAGAAAGTGCTTACTCTCTGAAAACTGCTCTCTATGTCTGTTGTCCTCTCTTTTACATGCTGCTTCAAATAGGGTCACCCCATAGGATTTAAAATATGAGTATACTATGTTATACTACTTCCCATATCTTCTGCCTATTTATAGCCTCTAGTAGTTGACTTATGTTCATATAATCTTAAGAAGAAAACAAATTCTTGTAAAAAACAGTGCAATTGTCTCTCCTGTTTCTTTTTCCTCTTACAAGAGCTAATATGATGCGTCCTGAGGGCAGTGGATGTTGACAAGAGAAAAGTGAAAAGATTTCAGGACATCTCTACCAACTGTCCCCAGCATCTCTGCAGGGCTGCAAGGACCACTTCCATCCAGGCTTCTCCTCTCCTCGCCACAGTGGTCACTGTGGGGAAGTCAGAGAACAGAATGAAAGCTGTTCTTGAAAGCTGACCAGACTGCACTAATCTGCCTGGGATGAGCCATTGCAACATAAGGCTGTAAAGGGTTTTACAATAAGATAAGTTTTTCTGACCTTCTTTTGTCTGTCTGAGGAGAGACTTTTCACTGCCCTGCAAAAGAAGTGTGAGGGAGAAGCCTGGCTTCTGAGTCCAGCTGCAGCTACATGAGAAACAATACTCTTTCCCAAAGCCTCCTTTTTAAAGTATTGTTACAGCTGCTAACTTGTGATTTTTCCCCTTGGGGAGTCCTGGTTCCCATCCTCCCCACAGCACTTTCCACTCTGCAGTGGGAGGACTGGCTGTAGAGCAGCTGAGCTGCCCTGAGCATCTCAGCCACGCGAAGAGAAAAACAGAAAACTTCCAAGCAGCTCCTGATTTACGAGCACTTAACCGGCTAAGGTGATTAGCCCAAAATGTTGACCTAAAGCCCCCAGTGGGAGGCAGCTCCATTGCTGTTGTAATTGGGTTTACCTCATACCCTCAGATCAGTATCTGATTTATAACCACAGCAGTTCTGCCCTAAAGTACGGAGCCTAACTGTTCTCCTGCTTCCCTGGTGGAGAAATCACAGGGAGATAGGTTTAGAGCCAAATTTTCAGAGGCAGCTTCCAAATATTTGCATCTCTTTCAGCCCTTGAGCTTTTGGTTTTATTACAATTGAAATACATGAAAGCTCTAAAATGAGGAAGGCTGCCCTTCACAGAAAATATAGGTGCCTGCTGATGGACCAGATCACTCTCCCATTAATATTCCATTCTACAAACACTGAATACCATCCACAAGCTATCCAAGAGTGTTCACAGAAAATATCTGCGCCATAATCTGAAAAATAGAAAAGCATTTTAATGACCTATGGTAGATGTTCCAGTGGCCATAGTCACTGGGAATAGCTAGTCTAGCTTTGCTGCATTAAAACCCAATTAGAGCACTGAGGTTTAAACATGTATGCACATATTTCACTGAATTGGAGTGGCACTGCATAAAAATGACATACCCGACTCTGAATTTTGAATGTACAAAATATTTTGGAACAAGAAAGAGAGCATGCAAAAAAGTCAGATGCACAAATCCACATGGCACATTGAGGATTTTGTGAATTATGGCCCTGGATTTTGGCAGATAAGTTTGACTTCATAGCCAAAGGGAGAAGAAAAATATTTTTTAATATATACCCGGATTTGTGCAAAACGCTCAACACTGTCCCGCATGACATCCTAGTCTCTAAACTGGAGAGATAAATTTGATGGATGGACCACCAGGTGAATAAAGAATTGGCTGGATGACTGCACACAGAGAGTTGAGGTCAATGTCTCAATGTCCAACTGGAAACAAGTAATGAGTTGTGTCCCTCAGGGGCTGGTCTTGGAACAGATCCTGATCAACATCTTTGTCAGCAACATGGACAGTGGGATTAAATGCGACCTCAGTGAGTTTGCCAGAGACACTGTTATGTGGTTCAACTGATACCCTACAGGAAAGGAATGCCATCCAGAGGGACTGTGACACTCTTGAGAGGTGGGTTGATGCCAAACTCATGAAGTTCAATAATGCGAAGTGCAAGGTCCTACACCTGGATTGGAGCAATTCCAGGCACAGCTACAGGTTGGGCACAGAAGAAATTCAGAGCAGCCCTGAGGAGAAGGACTTGGGGGTGTTGGTCGATGAGAAAATGAACATGAGCCGGCTTGAGTGTGCGCTCACAGCCCAGAAAGCCAACCGTATCCTGGGCTGCATCAAAAGGAGTGTGACCAGCAGGTCAAAGGAG
>JAVHNF010039060.1:13650-36910 GCA_034783455.1 Micropsitta finschii
TTATACCTTAGTTACTAAACTGTTCTTATCTCAACCCGTGGGAGTTGCATTCTTTTGATTCTCCTTCCCATCCCTCCAGGAGAGAGGGGAAGAAAAGTGGGGGGAAGTTCTAATTTATGGCCTGGGCTTAAACCACAACAAGCCAGAACTTTGGCTGTCTTACTGCTACTATTCTGTATGCCTCTAGAATTATTACCAAAAATATGGAAAGGGTTTGTAAAAGCCGGTGTTTCAGTAAATACAGGATGAAATTATTAGGGTTTTCTGAAGGTATTGATTAGATGATGAGCATTCTCTTTATCTCTGTTCAAAAGTTTAGATTCATGATCAAACAAATTCTTATACATCAGTGTGACAAGTTTCAGAGGAAGGTATTTCAAAAGTTTTTATTTTTATATGTTCTAGAATTAATTCCATGAAATAAATAAATAAATAACCCCCCAAAAATAAAAAACCACAAAAACCAACTTGCTTTATACTATGTAAAGATTCATTTGGTGTTCTTAGATTAATGTTTTAAGAGAAAGTTTATTCTTTGCAGTCACTAGGGCTAGTACACTATCCACAACATACGCAGAAATTTTATACCTGACCAGATGATTTTTCTTAGTGAAAACTTCCTACTTAGATTGTTTACACTGGATTCTTTTCAGTTTTCTGTGGCCAGTAAAGAATAAAAGCAATTAAAATACTTAGAGATTACTTCATTTCGAACAAAAGATACTGTTTGCATTTTTGATTTAAGAAAAGCAGGAAGATAATGTATCTTTTTGGGGGTTCTTAATCTTGACTTGAATGATTTGATGTTGGGTCTAATAGAACTAATACAAGTCTTTAAGATTATTTCTTTCTCTGTTTACCTGACTCTTTAGCTGGCTTCAGCACTACAAGGTAGGGTTTGTCTGAATTCATGCTAGTCATACATATGTGATCAATGCTAGTCCCAAAAAGGGTGCTGTCTGATAATATGAGATGGAGTCTTTCTATATATCACCCATTCTGCAAGGTCAGCTATGACCTTGATCAAGACCATTGATGAATCCTGCTACAGAAAGACAGAGGAAATGAAAGTGGCTTGTTGAATTGTATTGAAATGTGAAATTCTTTATTTTCATGTATATCTCTGAAACATGCTGACATTGGTATTGAGTGTCAATTAAACTGTCTTAAAACCTGCATACATTTTTAGATATATGTATAAAGATGTATAACTTATACTGTAAGTTACTTGTGTAACTTATGCTGAAGGCCATGTAAAATCCTAACTTGCAGTTGCATGGGTGACTTCACTGGCATTTATGGTATATTGATCTCCTGTCAAATTTCACTACACACAGGAATAGATGTAGGATATTTCTTATTCAGCTGGTTTTAATTTCAAATTACATCTATTCCTATGTTTTACAAACACTTACTGCACAGCTGAATTAGAGAACAGCAAAATAAGCAGATACATAGGGTGGCAAACTTCTGGAACAGTGTAAGACAGCCTGTGTAAGAGACTGAGGAAATGAATGACTGTACAGCCCAGTGTATTCACGCTGAACTTGGTGTCCACACAGTTGCCTCCAAAGCACCAGTGCAATCAGTGGTCAACAGCAGTTTTTGGCTTCCTCTTGTAAGAGCAGTTGCACCTTGCTCCATTCATCTCTCAGGCTTTGCTCAAAGATCAGCAGCCATTTCTGCCTCTGACAACCCAGCCCAGCTTCACCCTTTCCTCTTTCCCATGAAAAGAGGAGCAGCCCTGTCCTGCATACACTGCAGCACCCAGTATGGGAGGATAACACGAATAACCCTCCCATATAACTCCATATGGGAGGTCGAGTTGGCTGCTGCTTGTGAGGCAGGCGGTCCACATTTTTTAATCCAATCAGTTTATTAGGGATATTTCAAAGACAAGAGTAGGAAGAGAAAAAGAAGTTTCTGGACCTTTTCTGGCACTTTCTACAGCCTCCTGAAACTGCCATGTCCTGTCCCAGACCTCTCTCCATAGCTTGAAGATTCACTGAGGTTTTCCAACCCCCAGAATCCACACAGGCCTTTCCTGTTCCCTCCAACACAGCTCATGTATCTCATCCCTATCTCATTGCACACAGGTCTCTTTTGAAGCCCTCTGAGTCTTCCTACCTTACCAGATTTCCAGTCTCTGACCAAACTCCCAGTGTCCCTTATCCTAACCCACTTTCATTTGAAATGGCCTTTGCCACCATGTAGCTTCGCCTACATTGTTGAGGTGCCTCAAGCCAGTTAAGAGATTAATTTTGAGATACGTGTGCCCTAAACCATGTTAATACCCAGTCTTTATCCTACCATAATTCAGATAAATCATTATCTCAAAACAGCATTCACAGAACTATGATTCATTCATTCTGTTCCCAGTCACCTGAAATTACCAGAAGCTTTTAACTCTGGTGTGTGTTGGTTTGGAAGACTGGCCAAGAGTCTTTTTTCTGCTCTTTAGATACTGAAGTCACATTGAGTCATGAACACAATCTCCCAGGTTCTCCCATTACTCTATAGGGTGAGATGAGCTTCCTGCAAAAAGGGCTGGTGGTGACGGGATTCATTTTTGGGAGATGCTTCTCTGTTTTCAGTCACTTCTGACTTCGCCTAGGGGTCATAGCATATTGTCATATATTAGATGGTATAAAACCAGGTAATTCTGTGTTTGCTTATTTGGGGAAAAAAAAAGCAATATCTGAAGTGATGTTTAGACTTCTATTTTTACAATTTAATAACTTATCACTCTTACTTTCCCTGACACTTTACATGGAAGCATCTTTTACCCAGCTTTAAAACTCTTTAAAACTTCTACTTCTGCCTTTATTGCTGTCCTATTATTTGTTCTGGCTCTAATATGATTTTCTGCACTATTCTGTTACTTTCTGTAATGATTTCTTCCAGGGCTGGAATACCATTATAAAATTAGTAGTGATATCTGAAGAGAACTGACAATCAGTAAAGACTAGGGAAATTACCTCTGGAGACTTTCAAAGTTTTCTTCAACTTGTACCATATCTTGAGTATAAGAAAATAAATTGCATTGAAATAAAATATGTCTATTTGTTGAAAGAACATGCCTAAGCTGCACCCAAGAATGTAATGCTATATCCTGTCAGTGTTGATTTATAGAACCACAAAATCACAGAATAACTGAGGTTGCAAAGCACCTCTGGAAATCATTTCTATTTAGAACAGGGTCAGCTGGAGCAGGTTGCTCAGAACAGTGTGCAGCTGGAATTTCAGTATCTCCAAGGATGAAGACTCCACAAACTCTCTGGGCAACCTGTGCCAGTGCTTGACTACTCTGATAGTAAAAAAGTTTTTTCTTTTAAGTGAAATTTCCTATGTTTCAGTTTCTCATTGCTCCTTGTCATATCACTGAGAACAAGTCGGCTCTACTTTCTTTCTTCTTGTCATCAGGTCTTTAAACACATCAAGAAGATCCCACCTGAGACTTCTCCAGGCTCAAAAGTCACAGCTCACTCACTTTGACTGCATGTCAAATGCCTCAAGACATTAACCACTGCTGTGGCCCTTTGATGGACTCTTTGCCCCTTGTTTCTGCAGCCCATCAAGGTCTCTCTGGATGGCGGCGTAACCGTCATGTGTATCAGCTACTCCTCCCAGGTTTGTGTCACCTCCAGACTTTCAGAAGGTACACGCTGTGTTCCATCATCCAGATCAGCAATGAAGATGTTTAGCAGTATCAGACTCAGTATTGACCCCTGCAGTACTCCTGTAATGCTGGACTTCGTGCATTTGGTTGCAACACTTTGAGCCCAGGAGTTGAGCCAGTTTTCGTTCTACCTCACTGTCTACTTTTCTAGCCCACATAGTGCAATATTTTGTCTGAGGATGTTACGGGAAACAGTGTAATAGGCCTTGGTAAAGTCAAAGCAAGCAGCATCCACTGTTTATTTTCATTGTCCAGTGAGTTAGTCATTTCACCAGGTTGGTCAGACAGGATGTCTCCCATAAATCCATGCTAACTACTCCCAGTCACCTTCTTATACTTAGTGTATTTGGAAATAGCTTCCAGGATTATGTGGTCAATCACATTCCTTGGGTTTAAGATGAGTCTGACCAGCTTGTAGTTCCCTGGATCCTTCTGTGTGGCCTTTTTGAAGAAAAGAGTGACATTTGCTTTCTTCCAAGCCTCAAGAACCTCCCACAATAGCCACAGCTCTTCAGAGATCATTAATGATCATTAAGTGGCTTTGCAATATCATCAGCTAGCTCCCTCAGTGCTCTGTCTCATGGTTCTGTGTTTGTTCAGTGTGTTTAAATGTTCCCTGACTTGAACTTAGCCCCTCCACTGCGGCTAAGCCTTGCTGGCTCCAGACTTTCCTTCTGATGTCAGGGATGTGGGATTGCTGAAGGCAGGTCTTACCAATAAAGACAACAGCAAATAAGGTATTGAGTACCTTGGCCCTTTTCATGTCATAGCAGAGAAAACACTACTAGAATCATCAAGTGAACACAAGTTTCCAGTGCAAGGTATCAACAAAGCAGAGTTACTATGATCCACTGATATACAGAGATTGAGGGAAAAAACCCGAGATTTACATCTGTATCCAAAACTGGTGAGAACAGTACTAGAGCAAAGTACTTGATTCTTATGGTAAAAGCAACAGACAAAAACCTGCAATTATTATTTGAAAATTAGTAGATACTCTACACTATGAGAGATTTTAAAAGATCAACATGTTAAATAACAGGGGTGGAGGAGCTGGAGACTCATGATCCTGAAGATCTCAAATCAAGAGCAGAAAAATTTCAGAATAAGACCAAAAGGATTTTTAAGTATTTATCAAGCAAAAATTACTGGGTCTAGTGGTAGAGGAGTTGACTTGTGATGTAAAAAAAGGTCAAAAACTCTGTTGCCAGAACACTTCTTATTTAAATTCTCAGAATACTGAATGGAGACTGGCCGTCACTGTATACTATATGACACAAAAGAAGCTGAAACTTTTAATGGCAACTAAAGAAGAAGAAATCTTTTTATGCTTTTCATAATTTTAATCATATATAACAGCACATTCTTTGTGTTGTTGAATAAAACTCCTCATGCAAATTTGCAGGCATTGCTAACACTTATGGCTGCATTTAACTGGTGAGTTTGAGTGTCCACAGTGCTTCTTGCAGGCTTGACCCTGGCTTGCCCAAACAGGGAACTATGTAGCAGCATACTGACATACAAAGGGCTGTCCTCATGCACAAGGTCCCATTCAGTGCAAACCTGGACACAGGGGAGAAAAAACAGTGGGAAGTTGGGGTGGTTTTGATTTCCATCAGGTTGGGGTTTTCTGCTTGGTGTTGGAGCTCTCCCAAGTCTCCCTATACATGCTACAATATACATAGATTTTTAATACTACTAAAAGGTGTTTTCAAATACCAAAATAAGTATTCACTTTTTGATAGAGAGTAGAAGAATATTTCAAAATATCCTTAAAATAATCTCATGTTTCGCTTTGCATATTACTTTCAGATTGTTTGCATTTGGTCTTTTTTTCTTCATTCACTGTATAAAGCTCAGAAATATCTGCAAATGTGTGGCCAGCTTGAGAAACAAAAACAAAATAACAACCCAAAAAAACCAACAAAAAAAACCCCAACCCCAAACAACACCTTACGTTGCATAGCTAGAGCAAAATTTGAATTTGGAAATGGATATCACAGTCCCTAGTTGATGTTTTTACATTAGTGAAGACAGACTGTCCCTGCTGAGATCCATTTCAAGTTCCATAGAATTTTGCTATGATGTTCTGGATTGGTGTCTACAGAAAAGACCCCTTGTAATTTCTATAATGTGTAGAGTACATTTTGGATAAAATTACAACCCCAGAAGTATTAATTTAGAATGTGTTCATCCTGACTGCACCCTGCATTAAAGTCCTGAAAATTTAGCAGTTTAATACTGCAAGGGTTTTTCCTGTGAAATCTCAGTATTATAGCTTGCATTCACAAGAAACTTTAAAACTCTGACAATAACACAGCAATTAACAGATGAAACGTTTGTTTAATTATTGCATTGATCGGATCTCATTGTGTCATGGGAAGAGGAAGCTGACCAGGTCCACCTCATCCACCCTACGTTAGTGATACATTCATTTAATATCACCACATTAAGTGGCTTATATACACACATGCAATTTTCTTTCACTCACTCATGCTCTTTCATGTTATTCAGTTTTTCATGCTTTACAAGGATAGGTGTGGTTGTTCCTTTATTTTTCTAATTCCTTTGCCATGTTCTGTTTAAATTATTCCATTTGTAAGCACAGACAAGTTAATACATGTACATTAGTTTCGGCACACGTTTAACATTCATTAGTTTAGATGGTTTCTGAGATTGTAAAGGAAGATGGCTGCAAAACCAAAATACTTTCCAGTCTAATTAATTTATACCCTTTCTTGTAATCAGTTTGGTTTATATATCTTTTCTCTCCTTCATTTGATCTCTGCTTTTGTCTGATACTCAAAAGAATGAGCATCATATTTTAAAAAGAAAATAAAACAGTTTTTATTTCCTTCTTTATTGCATTGCTATGAGCAAATGACATTAAGAAGCTTTTATCTTTGGTACATTATTGCATTGTTGACTACCACAGTATAAAACAGAGCTTTAGCTAATTATGTGAAGATTTAACAGACCTGAGTTCACATTATTTAAGAGTATTACATACTGTCCGTAATATTACCAGCATATATATATCTCATTGACATACCCAGAGCCAGCAGATAGAGACCTGCATTGTGAGGGTGCACAACTGTAGAGACGGCATGAGCTGCTCATGACAAGACAAACCTTGCTGGTTTTTCTCTACCTTGAAACTTGTTCTTGAGTTCTTGTGTGAAGAATTAAACTTTACATTAGAAGAAAGAGTTGGCCCTTCAGGTTTCGAGTTCTACTGTAGAACTCCATTTCTGGTGCAACTCAGAATCAGAAATATGGTCATAGCAGTCCTGCTTATGGGCCTGACTGTGCTTCTTGAAGTTCTTTATAGAAATTTAAGCATTTGCAAAGTAAATGAAAATTAGACTTTGATCTTGGTTTATGACTTTGTGCTCACTTTTTAGAATTCTAAATAAAAATACAAAGGTGAAGTCAGCTGTAGAAGAGTCCTGTAACAAATGTTTCTTTTTCATGATAAAATGAGAAAATGGCTTACAGGGTGACACATTTTTCCTAATTTTCCTTTATGGGGAGCTGCAATGAGAATATGCTAATCACAATGCATGGAGGAAGAAAGGAAAGAAAATATAGGTAAGAAATCAATAATATTCAGCTGGATTTATTAAACCATCCAAACAACTGGTACTAGAAAAGGGGAAAAAAAATAAAAATAACAAATACAAAAGTCAGACATTATTGGCATAGATGGTGGTGTTCAAACATAGAAGTCAAGATCCCTGAAGTGACTTACCAGCAAAACTAAGGTATTTTATTCAGTATATAGAAAATACTTGTCATCATTTATCCACCTGTAAAACCAAGCCTGTATTTACAGTAAAGAAGTTTACATCTCAGACATTTAAGAACAGAAAAGTACTTCTTCCACTTAAACTTACATGAACTGTGTTTCTAATATACACAGCTTGATTGGCTATTGTATACTGATTTAGGTATTCTATATTAAAATAGCCTAATAAAATTGGCTGAGCCACCTGTACTGATGCTGAAATCAAAACCTTGTTGTCACTACCTTAAGAGCAGAAATTCTTTCTAACCTCTCAGTTAAATTAATTCATGAATAATTTAAAATGTCATTGAATACCTTGAAACTGGCAATCAATATAGAGTTCACGACATTGGCGTTATTCAGACTCACAGAAACACAACAATGAACTCCAACAGCATCACAAGCTGATGGTCAATGAAGGCCAAGACAACTCATTCAATTGTTGATGTTCATGGTGCTTGAATTCCTTGTCTTTATCTCTCATCATCTTCACTCTCTAGCCCTCCAGTCTTTCCACATCCTTTGTGCTCCACCCAATGGCTTTGGGGAAGTCCTCTTTCATGTTTTCATTCTTCAGGGAACCAACATTCGTCTGAGGCTCTCATTATCCTAGGAAAGGAGGTTGCTACTCAGTATGGCATACAGTGAGTCAGTGAAACTGTGTTTACGGACTTTGCAAAGATAGCACTTTTTTTTCCTGTAGGACAACAGTGTGTTCAAGTCAGCCTCTTTCTTCATTTTCTCTCCTCCCAGTCCTCTCCCTTCTCATCCCCAGGGCTTGAAAGGCTGAGCAAGTCATACAGAACGCTGTGTGAAAATTATAAAGAAAATAACTACAGAAGAATTAGAGGAGGGATAACAGTAGTAAAAGAGGAACATGAGGGACAAACTGAATGGACAGATGGGAAAAAAATTCAGAAAGGAAAGAAAAAAAATGATGAGTAGAGGAAATAAGGTAATAAGATTGGCAAGAAATAAAAGAAAATAATGAAAAAAGATACAACAAAAAGTACAGAAATATGAAAATGATTAGGAAGCAGGAAAAATAAACCAAACTAAAATAAAGCTACATTGGAAAACCAGCATTAAAAAAAAAATTGGTTTTACTGCTGGAGAAGAAATAAATACTACTTTGAGAAATGTCACAGCATAAACTAGGGGCATGATTCACAAAAAGAGAGATATGACACCAGGAGGAAAGTTGCAAAAAGTACTCCAGTTAAAAAAAAAAAGAAAAAAAAAAGTTAAAATAGAAGGCAGAAGAGGAGCAGCTTGGGCCTTCTTAATGTTTGTTCATGCCTCCTTTCCTTGCTGATGATCTGTCACTCCCCGAGCAGGGAGTGTTTGTCTAATGGAGTCTCAGCCCCAGGGCAAACAGGAGTGCCTTAGCTCACCCAGTAGCCAGCACCTCTCCCCAGTTTGGGAGTGGTATTCACAGGCTAGAAAGAGGCTGCAGGAGAATCCCAGCAGGGAGAAGGGGTGGACAATTCCATACCAAAATTCATGCACTTTTCCTCTTCCAGACAAGAAGAAAACATAGCTTAGTGTTGGTGTCACAGCTCAAAAAGCTCTTAGCACTTCTCTCCTGTGTGTGTTTAATATCAGACCTTGGACTTTGTCATAACTGGAATGGGGAGGCCCAATTTTCTTCAGCAGCTGTGCTGTTGTCAGCTGTTATAAAACCACTGGTACTGTGGCATGAACGCGTTTTTGCCTCATTAGAAATTACAAGTGAATCGAAGTCCTCTGTTGGCTAACGGGGCACCACAGAATTAGGCCAACGTGGGGGTTGTGCATTATTCAGCGGTATGACTGATTTAGATTTAAGTAGTTTCCAGTCCGTAAGCAGGAAAGTAGACCTCAAGGAAAACAAAATTCGGGTTAGACTTGTTGGCTTGTCTACAGAAGACAAATTCAAGGGTTCATACCCTGATCTGTTAAGTTCAGCTCTTCTTATAAACTTGGCTAGGTAAAAAAAAAAACAAACAACAAAACAAAGGAACATACACACGCAGACATCATCCTAGATGGGTTTTCTGGTGTTTTTTGCTTGATCTTCATGTGAACATGTTTAGTGACATGACAGTACCAAACTCCCTGCATACCCCAGGCGTATGTTTGTAAATTAAGCTATTGTCTCACACTAAGTAGAACTAGGCAAATATATACTGGTGTTTCCCATAAGCTTACCTTTATTTTTGAGTGCACTATACCGTATCTTTAACTGCAGAACACCTCGACAAAATTTTGTAAGTGTATGCTATCATTTATTCAATTTTTAAAATACATAATTTTAAACTTCCAGGATATATTGGGTACAAATACATTCTATGGGTGAAGAGATGTTTTGAACCAATTTAAGAAAGTTGCAGCAAGTGATATCGTTTCTGATGAGTTCAGCAAGGCAAGCTCAGTCATGCCAGTTTGGTGAGAAAACTGAACCTCACCCAGCTGTGAGATTTTGCACTAGAGCCTCAAAGCATCATGAGCAATTACATTTGAATGTGGGCAATGATTATAGCTAAAGCAGCAAAATACTTGGTAAGGGTGAAAACCAATCTACGTAAAGTTAGCTTAAGTGTTGTGGTTGAGGTTTTTTTTTCCCCAAGCAAGTCATTTCTGAATGACTATGTGAAATGTGCCCAGTCTTTGCACAGATGTACAAGAGGAGATAGGAGTTGCTCTCCCACTTAACAGCTACCCTGGCTGGCACTGCCCGGGGTGGCAGTGGAGGACCAGCACAGCTTGCGGTGATGGAGGCAAGCACAGCTGTGGTGCAAGAACAGCACTGACTGCTTTCAAGAGATCATGCTTGCATGTAAACACAGTCTGCACTGCTAACAGATTTAAGAGCTAGCTTTCTACAAAAGCAATGAGAAAGCAGAGCTACCAGCTTTCCCTCTATTCGAGGCTGACTCTGATATGGTCCAGTGGCAAAGTAGTCCTCCAGAAGAAAGATGAAACTTCCAGTGCTGGTGCTTAGGACACTTAAAAATAACATTTAAAAGAGACTTCCTGCAAATTCAGAGTGCTGTGGCAAAAGCAGATCTTTGAGGGCTGCCACATTGCCAGTGATTAATGGTTTCAATTGAACGATTACCTACCTTGACCAGTTAAGTCCTTCCTTCAAGGTGCAGCCAGAATATGTGTGGGAAATTCCAAAGCACCTCTAATATACTTGGCCTTCTGTCAGGACAATAGTGTAGGCACAGAAGAGAAATGTTTAGAGGTCAGCATAAATAAAATAAGTAATGGTAATAAAAATAAAAGCAAAGTAGTTATAATTTTGACTTTTATAGTTATGAAGAGTGGACAAAATTAAAAACCCTGGCTCAATGAGCAATTAATTTACAAAACTCCTATCATTTCAGACAAATCTGTCTGAAAATAAACCCTGTATATTTGTAACAAAAAACATTCATTAAGACTCAAAGTAAATCCAATTCCTACGAAATGTGAAACTGCTCAATGTAGGTCCATTTCAATGCCTTACTAACACAAGCAATATCGATTATCATAGTATTAGCACAAATAAGATAAAATCACAACTGGCAGATTCCAGTTAAACATCTCAAATGCCACTTCAAAATAATAGAAAATTTCCATGATTTTAGTTGCAGGAAGAAGGTGAATGCAAATGCTTAAAGATCAGAATTATAACAAAAGAAGCATATTATTATTATTATTATTATTATTATTATTATTATTATTATTATTCCCACCAGTGATATTATTTTAAAGAGCTGCTGTTATGCAATATCACTTGGCATTAATATACTTCAGTGCAAAAGCTAGACTTTCCAGTACAGGTTTTTGGATGAAGTCTCCTATGTTTAGTATGTATGTACATTCTATTAGGTATCATTAGAGTATTCATGCATCTTTTGACACTTTGACTCAAACACAGATAGCTTCTTCTTGTATTAAATTATAAATTACATTACAGTGAAAGAAAAAATTACATTTCCATGTTAGCATATGCATAGAAAGGAAATAATTAAAATCTGACACTGAATAGGAAATATACTGATTACATATTCACATCAGATATGCCACAACCACTTACCTATCAACCACCACCTTTTCATCAGCTTCCTTCCTGTCAACTCTTCATCAATTAATAGCTTTCCACTGCAAATAAATTTTTAAAAAGAATTCTGTTGACAAAATATAGAAACCAAAATATATACACCAAAACACAAATAAAATATATGAACAAATATATGCACCAAAATATAAGTGTACAAAAATATAATTATTCGTGAGAAAAATTGAACTTTGTGAGATAATGGTCCATTCTGACATTAAAATCTATGATAGATTTATGACTTTGAATGAGAGTCTTACTTCTAAATTTCTAAAGCATTTTTTTGTAAACAATATGAAGATGTTGTTTAATAATTCATGTTTTAATCTAACAACCTGTGTTGCTAGGACTGTAATTGACTGAAGTGGTCTGTGATCAGAGATCAGTTTCTGCTTTCTTCCTTGTTTATTTGGGTTTTGTTTAAATTGCAATGTAAATAAACTTAAATTGTGAAGGAGTTTTAGAGAATTTTTTCCTGTAGTCTGTAAAATCCCTATGCCTAGCATATTCCTTTTTTGAAAGAAATGGATAACTGGGTTTACGTAGTGAATTGATTGATTGTTGTAAGACATTTTTAGCTAATATTTATGTCCTTAAAGACTTCATAGAGTAAAAAAAAAAAAAAAAGTCTTATATAAGAGGCTGGAGGTCGGGTTTTTTCCTTATAAAGTATAATGGATGTTCATTAAAGTTTTGGAGAACTGAGATTTCTTCATTATTCTGTGGGTTTATATTCTGTGGGTTTATTGTTGAGGGGCAGAAGTGGAGACTTTATGAAGGACCTGCTGTGCTTTTTATTGGTTAATTAGAAGTTACACTCCACAATTACATGCTTATACATACTACCTTCTTGCTTTGAAAGTTTGTTCCAGTGTCAAGTGAAGAGTTGCAAGAATCACTGTAAGTTAAAACTGTTTTCTTTAAGGAGCCAGCCCCATGGTATGGAAATAAGTTTGTAATTGATGTTTCACATAGGCTGCAAGCCTGCACACATGCAAGCTCATTCATAGTCTATTTTATAATTTATACTTTTCATATATTATATGGCATGAATATTAATGTAATTTAAATTCAAGCACACTCTTTTCCTCTAGCTTTGAAAGCATTTCTTCACATGTTGAACTGTAAGTTACTGAGTTGTTATACACATCATTAAATGTTGTCAAGATTAGGACAATTTTTTGGTTAGGGAATTCAAAAGCATTACTTACATGTGCGTAACAAATATTCCTATAGTGCATAACATGCAAAGATGCATAAGATATTAGCAGAACATGTATACCTAGTGACAGAGAGAATACATGATGAAATATCTGCCTTTCTCATCATCACCTGAATCAAAAAATGAGTAATGATGAAAAAAACCTGGTTTTGTGAAGCACACAACCATAATACCCTAAAGTCACAGAGGGACTAAGGAATTGTGAAAAGAATTGTATTTCATATTCATATGATTGGTGATAGCAAAAGTTAAGGAAAGAGAAATACTCTGAAGTGCCTTGAATTAAGCACATACAGTTCTAGGCTCTGTCTCTTTCTTTGTATTTCTCTTGTTACTGTTGGAGAAATGTCAGTATGTGAAGAAGTTTATGGGTATCTGGCATACTATAGTCACTTATAAATTAGAGATTACAGGCAAAAAGTTATAAATATTAATCAATTTTCTATTTACAAATAGGCAAGTGATTGAATATTCAATGTAATGCTGGGAGCAGTATTTGATCAATAATCTAGCTGCTTTATTGGATAGGCAAAAGCTTTACTTTTTAGAAAACTAGTGCCACATCATCTGAGTATTATAAATTAAGCAGAAAGTTTTACTGTTAATATAAACCAGGTCATTGGAGATGTTGCACACAGCAGAAAACATAGGATTTTATTTTCTCTAATGATAAATGGAAAAATTTATAATGGGAAAATTCTCTTTCTACCCTTGTAATCCATGCTTGCATTGTATTTAGTTGAAGCACTGGAGTTCAGAAACTTAAGTCAGATTACTGTTAGATTCTTGCTCTTTTAACATTTATCTGTCTTTATAATTTGTTGTAATTAAGCATTTATGAGTATACTTATATTTGTACCTTTTTCCATAAAGGACATGTGTTCTTATGCAAAAATAGTCTTGTATGCTCTCTGATCTCTGCATGATGGAAAGTAAAAATAGCTTGTGGGTTCCTTACCACAGAAGGGGAGAAATGTATGTGAATCAGTGAATTATACATAGAAAGTTGCAAGTTTTGAGGAAATGGTTATCTAAGACATGAGATAGAGCCATACAGGAATGCCTATCCTATCCCATACGAAAATGTCAGCTACACCCTGTCATTGAAACAATGTTAAAGAAGTTATTTCTTGTTTCTTATTAAGCAGTGTTACATATTAAACATTTAAAGGTATGTCATCATATTGTGTAGCTATATTTCAGGGTCAGATTATTGTCCATTTCAGCAGGTGTACAGCAATTGGCTATGCTTAAAAAGAGCATAGGCATTGCTGTACTTGAAACAGACAACCTTCAAGATGATAGAAAGATCCACCTGTGACCCTCATGAAAGTATTTTTATTTCATATTTCCACTACAGCTATTTATCTTGGCAAGTAAAAAATTAGGCTATATAGTCCATTTATGTTAATACTCACACATGCACATCGACATACCCATGCACACTGAACTTACTTGCACATGTACAAGAGAGTGTTTAGAAATTGGTAAGTGAAGGTATGCCTGTTACATTATACATCAACATGTACACTAGGACTTTCCAAAACACAGGTGTAGTTTGTAGCACATCCACCAGGATTTCTAAATGCCCATTTTATCCAAAGTGTCACAAAGTCTTATCAGAAGTGGACAACGGTTTTGTTAGTTTTGGGTAGTAATTACTTCAGATTGCAGAGAAAAGATCTTTTGAATTTTGAATCTTAAGATAATAAATGCAGATGTTCTTTTCACTTCTATTCCATAGACCAAATTTGATAGTTATTCCATCAGAATTTTGCCTCCAAAAAAGATAGGGGTAAAATTTCAGAATTTGCCTTGTTTCTTGAGTTTCTGGTTGATTTCCACATAAATTCTTCCATTTAGCTAATTTTAAGTGTGCAAATATTCTGTCTCATCTGAAACTGTGATTTTTCAAAGTAAGTAAGATTGTGACATTAAATTCAAAAACGCATAGTTTATCCTTTCAATCTTACTAAAAGTAGCTATTAAAGTTCTATATTTAAAAAGTATTAGCTCATCTGCTTGAAAGGGTACAATTCCCTGTCTCCTTTCCTTCACTTCTCTCTCCTTCCCCATTTCCACACTGATTTTGTTACATCTCTTACTTCTTCATATGAGTTATGGTATGCTCAGTGCTCGTTGCCCTTGGAGGTTTAAGTCCATAAGCAGTAGACTTGTAGCAATTCTCTTTTTTAATAAATGTAACCTGACAGCAATGGAAAGCACATACAAAGCTAAGGCCGTTAAAGGCTAAACTGTTCTAACAAACATTGTGTGCCTATAAATTGGTGAGGAAAGATTGCTTTTCACAGTGCAGAGTATATCATCAGACTTGTGCTTTGTTCAGGAGATGCTCTGTGTGGATATTTCCAAGGCTGGCAGGGAGCCAGTTTTGTGGTGAAATTTACTGTCATTCTCTTTGAAGTCAGGAAGAGTTTGGCCATCTTTGTCAGAAGAAGGAGTATGTGGCTGCTCCTTCTGTGTGATAACAGATGTGATTTTTCCTTTCACTGGAAATCTGGGATGTCAATTCTGCAGCTTTTCTGTCCCCAGCTACATTCCCTAGTGAAGGACCAGAGCTGTGTTCCAGCTCAGAGTAAGTGTGCCACATATTTCAGTGAGACTAATTATAGCTCCAGTAAACTGTTGGGGAATGCTCTTGTGATATCTCAGAATACAATTCTGTACCATTCCAGAGGAATTTTGTACCTACCAAAGGTCTGATCTAGTTATAACTGAGCTTATTAATCAAATCAGATCACATCAATACTTTTGTTTTGTAAAAAATGAAGGCAGCAGCCACACCTTCCCCTGGGTCACGGTGCATCTCCTAAAACCTTCCATCCAAAGGAACAGGCACTCAGGTGAAATCTTAACATGACTCACGTGCTCTTGCAATTGGATTATTCATTGTAGGTGTAGTCACTGTACAAAAGCTTGCCTTGCCTCTCACTTCTGCAAGACCAGATTTTGAAATGGTAATAGTAGTATGTACATGCCAGAAATATTTTATCAGATATTTCAGATTTGTGAGGAAATTTCATCTGTTATAGTATTTCCTAATTGTGTTTAATACTCTGAAGCTTTTGATCTTTTCATTGCATATCAAGGTTCAGAAAAAATAATTAGTAAACTTGCAGATGGTTTTAAATATTAGATCTGCAAACTCTTACTAAAAGGAAAAACAGACAAAGCTAGATCAGTGACTCCTGTATTGCTTTATTAACCTCCCATAGGTGTGATTTTAATCACAGATCAGTAGGATCTACCCAGACCTATTTGCATAGAACTACTGTTATATGTTTTCCTGTTAATTGTGACCATTTTTGGATCAACTTTTTACAACATATTCATAAGATCAAGAAGGATACATGCTTTGGAAAAACTGTCATGAAATTCCCATTCAAATAGCAATCTTATTTCCCAGTTGCTAACCATGAAGTCATTACTCACTAAGTAGAAGTAAACAACCTGGTAAACCATCTGTATAAACAACTTCTTTGCAAGAAAGTATACCTTCTGGCCACACAGCTTCTTTAAGATAGAAATCCTTTTTAAAAACCTTTATTAGACATTTTCTTACTAAAGTAGGACTCTTAAAGGATCTTTAAATTGTGCATGTATTGAAGTACAGTAGTTTAAAACTGGCAGGTGTGTTTTCTTTTAATTCATACAGGTCCAGCCATTTTCAAGAGCAAGTGAGGGAGTATTTTAAAAATATGAAAGGATTTATTTTTAAAGTGTTTGCTATCTTCTACCTCCCATTAGCTTACTGATTTCAATGTCAGAGTTTATAATCATAATTCCACATCTATCAGGCATGAAGGAATGCATTTATTCCTTTGACTTTGTGAAGAAGCCTCACAGTTAGCATCAGTCAGAGACACAAATTAAATATATTTCATAGGTACTCTTAAGAAGACATAGTAAACCATCTTTTCCACAGCTTTCAGGGTTTTGTGAGCACTTGCTGCCTCAGGCCCTTGTGCCCCTAGCTCCCAGCTCCCTTGGAAATCCACCCTGAGATCTTCATTTTGATTGGAAGCAGCCTACCCTCTAGTGAGCCAGAAAAGAGGTGACAGAAAGTGATGCCATCTCTTGGCTATCTCCTATAGCAATTATCCCTGTTTCCCAGGTCACTGTGATGGGAGTTGTGCATCTCCCTCACTGCTTATTGGATGTGTTTAAAAAAAAAAAAAAAAAAAGGCGGAAAGCAAAGAAAGCAATATGAGTATATAGGAAAGTATATAGGAAATGTGGGGCCTCACCATGTTCATTCACACTTGTAGGGATGGACCCCAACTGGGGTGACATGGTGCATTTCCATTGTCAAAGAAACAGACCCTCTTCCAGCCTTGACTAATTAAAAGTCTTTGCAGGATCACATGAAGCGTCTTATTTATATATAAGTAAAAAATCAGATTTCAGGCTGAGTTAGAAAGTGACTGGTTGAAACTGAATGTGCAGGCATGAGTTGTGTTTCTTGGCATAGTAGCTGAGCTCAGCATAGAAGGTGATGCTTCCACTGGTGGTTTCTATTTTTATTAATTGCATAAATAGGAAAATAGGTTTGAGCTCATTTAATTCTGTTTTAAAAGAGTTTGCGTGGTTAAACTACACACAGATAATGCTTGATTATCTGCTTTTATGGCTACTTTGTCAATGAGAGAGTGATTTATTAGTCCATTTCCTCTTACTTTTCTACCACAGACCCGGGGAAATGGCTTCAGTTCTTAAGGGAGGCACCCAGAATGGGTCAGAGTGCAGTAAGGATCCTTAAGGCCAGTTGTCAGAACTGGAGAGTAAGCTGCAGCTCTGCTTGCTTCTCCTTAGCCCTGTGTTTGAAGCACTATCTCTGCCAGGTCTATAGCTTTGCAGGATTATCCTCTGGGGCTGTCTTGGCTTGCTTTGCTCAGGGGAAGAGACCGTACTTGTCATTTGGCAATGTGGGTATTGCTTGTCTTTATTTCCAGAGCCATTAATTGAGTCCTATGTTTTTTCAGCATCTTCTCTTCACTTTTCATCTCCTTTATATTTTTTTTCTGATCTGCTTTGAAATATCAACACAGTTTCTTCAAAAATCTGATTGGGAAAAAAAAATAATTTCCACTGCACAATTTTTATTTTTTTTTTTCTCCAGATAGAGTATGTTGTGGGAAACAAAAATGTTTACTGGATTATATCCCCTTCCTTTCATTGGCTGCAGTGTGAAGAAAATATGTTTCATGTGTGTCTTTGCAAACCCTCTGAAGTATAGAGACTGAGTGATGTGCTGTTGGTCATTCTAAATTATTTCTTTGTTGTTTGTTTTCCACATGAATAACAGATTATAACAAAAAATAAATCTCTCTAATTATCAGCTGAAATATCAGCTTTCCAGCTGTGGTATGAGTGGCACCAGGGAAGCACAAGCACAATTTATAAAATGTCTTTGTAGTTTTTACTTTTTTCCTCTACTATTTTCATGGATAACTTTTTGTATCCTTTTCATCTGTGTCTTCTTGGAGACAGTTGTGTTAAAATGCATAACTTAACAGGTTGCTACTTGCTTTCATGATACTAGCTACATTTCAGTCATGGCAGCTTTTTGTAAAGGATAAGCTTTATACTGATGTCCGGTCATGATTTACAGTTACTTTGTAGCATATTTCTTCCAAAGAATCCAAATAAAGCAATAAAATACTAAAAAATCAAAACCAAAGATTGCAAGTGCATCTTGTAATCTAGTACACTCTACGGCATTGAATACCCTTCACCCAACTTGTAAATGTAACTCACTAACATGATGGGCATGTGTTTCTGCATGCACTTGTTCTATTTCTCAACAGTTCCAACAAAATACATTTCAGAAGATAGATTACTGTAGTTCAGTATTTCTCTTAACTAGGGAATTTACTTTCTTAATATCTCTGTGCACCTTTAAAATTCACCTAAATGACTTGATTCATCATGTAAAATTAGTTTGCCATTAAAAAGTTAAATGCAACTGTCAGACTAGCAAGCTATATATTTTCTTTCTGATGTTATACAACACTTCTGGCACAGACACAGCTGACATGTTTGTTGCTGCTACTGCAAATATCTTATTTAAAAAATAAGTAAATCAAAATCAATTGCTAATGCTGAGAAGGTAGGAGATTGTAACAAAAAAAAAAAAAATCCAAAACCACAGGTTTAGATTTTTTTTAAAATTGGATTTAATATACAGGGTTATAAAACAAAGCTCTCAAACACTATTCTAAGGTAAAGTCATATATGTTGTGACATAACCCCCAGGAACTGTGGTCAGCATTATATTTTAAGGTGAAAAAGTGATTTTTAGATGCTGTATAAGCCAGCAGTGCTTTACATGTTTAGCTACAATTTCTAGGTAGCACAACTGACAACACATGGCCGTGTATGTTACATCTGGGTGGCCTTGGGAGCATGTGCAGGTTTGCAGAGTCCTATGCCCAAGCTTTCAGCAGATCTGTGGCAAAACCCAATCAATGCCTGAAGCATCACATAGCCCTTGGGAAGAGGGTGTGCTCTGTACACTCTCCAGTGTAACAAACTGGCCACCATACACAGCCTGCCCCCTCTAAATAGGGACAGAGAATGAATTCACAGCTTAAAGAGAGCTAAGACAAAGGCTGAGTGTGGAAGCCTCATTACATGTTTGCTGAGGAAAGGGCTGGTTGAGGAAGGACTGCCCTGCAATTTTAGGCTTTTGTTTCTAGAAAAGTGTGGTTTCTCTGCAATTACCCCAATTTGGCCTGCAGGATATAAATAGAAATGATAGATCAGAATAAATTAAAACATACAGTCCTTACTAGTTTCTAGTATGGCAAAAGCTATAAACTCGGGAACTATTTGCCAGCTCAATTGCAAGCAAAAAAAGAAAGAAATTTAGGTCACGGGAAAACACTGGTCCTCATCTTCCATATTTTGTGAAAGTCAGTGGCCTCCCCAAGCCTCCTAAACATTCAGAATTTAAAGTTCTTTCCAAATAAGATTTTGAAGAAATTTTGCATGATAATATTTCTTCTTGGAACAAGTTTTCTCTACCCGTGAATCAAGTGAGCTTTAAATCTCCTATTAAATCCCATCTCCTTCAGCTAACCTTTATGACCTTCCCTGTCTCTTTGCATCTATTCCTGTGCCTAATCCTTAAACTGTTAATGTTGCATAAACATATATATCTTATAATATATCATATCTCATAGTATCTGATTACCATTTATCTTTCAAAAGCTTTTTTTTTCCTATGTTGCCATTACCATAAAGTAAGGAACTATTGTCATAAAAACGTGATATTTTTAAACATAATTTGAACTTTACAAGGACAAGAAGATATTTAAATGAAGTGTTTTGCCTGGGCCTAGAGAAAAATAAAATAAAAAATACACCTACCATTGTTGGTTGCATACCCTTATAACTCCACAAAATTTCAATGCAATTACTCTTGATTTGCACTCTGCCATAAAAAACAAGACTGTCACGTTTTTCCTCAGGATATTGCTGCACCAAAGATTGCTGTAGGCTGTATGAGCTCGCTAGGAACGTGCCACTGTATACCTGGCTTGTTCATATACACTTCCCTGGATCCATTCTTGGCCACTGTCAGGGAGACGGAACTGGACCAGCTGTGGTTTGATTTGGTACAGTTGCTTTTACAGCCTTAGATGTCTGTTGAGGACTTAAGCTCATCCTGTAAGATGCATGCCAAACAAGTAAAATTAAGGCAATGCAACTGTTGTTTAACCGTCATTGCCGATAATTTTGCAAGAACCGACACGATCTAGTAGACTTGTTTCCATACACAAAAGCCTGGAGATACTCCTTCAGTCTTATCTGAGCTTCTACAGAAAACCCCACTAGATTTGATTCTAATCAAGCTTACTTTGCAAATGAGATGCAGAGTTCATGGAAATGAATGGAATGACATTGAACTGGATTTTAAATTAGAATTGGGCCAATAATACCATTTTAGAGGACTGTAACACAATTGACTTCCAAAACCTCTCTCTGGCCTAAATGTGAAGATGAGGGGAACTTGGTTTATTGACTTTATTTGAGGTTTTAGCTTGAAATTACTCCGAATTTAGCATTTTATTCTTATTTCTAATTCAGAATTTAATGCAACCTAATTACAGTCCTATGAAGATGTGCAAAATATGATGAAAAGCACAAAGGTGGATTCAACATGCAAGCCAAGTTTCTCCAGCGCTGTTAAAAGGCACAGATGCCATAGTTCATGGGATTTAGCAGATTGTACAGAGCCTGGCAAAGTTTATGTAGCTTTGGAGAATATCTGCTATGAGCTGTAATCTGAGGACAATGTGGCTGCCAGAGCTCAATTTCCAACTTGTCCTGAGGCTTTCCTATGCTTATATATGCCCCACCTACAAATGTGCTTGACTAAAAGGCTAGTACTTATGAGTGACGTTCAGTCAGCATTTTCACACGATTAGCTTGCCAATTAAAAATGGGCTTGGTACTGAGTTTAGAAGTTAACTTAGATACTCCTAGCTTGGGCAGAGAGTTGCTTTCAGGCAGGGTGAGGCCAAGTCTGATTTTGTAGGAGATGTCACGCTTGCTTGGAGAGAGACGCCATGACTCGCTGCGGAGCTGGCATGGCCTCAGCAGGAGCACTCACTCTCTTTGGCCTTTTTCCCTGGATGAAAGCCAGAGGCAAAAGCACCACTGAGACAGAAGCATGACTTTCATTCAGCTAGTGGCTACAACTTTGCCCAGTGCCTCTTCTTTATTTACTGTGGTTTCATTCACACCCTCAGTATTGCTGCAATATATTGGGATACTTTACTACATATGATGATTTCAGAAAAATATGATTTCCATCATCAGTTTAAATTCTTTAAAATAGTTACTCTGGGCATAGCCTAATTATATGTTGCTTCCACTGTAAGAGAACAACTGTATGTGTCTGGAATTTGATGACTATAGAGTGCAGGAAAAAAGATTTAAAATGTTTGAAGTATATTAATTATATATATTTTATACTAAGAAGATAGAAGATACTAACAGGATATATTTCCTCTAGATGATGTACAAACGGAATAAAACAACAGCTGTTTGTCTTTGGAAAAGTATCTCGGGAGGGGGTTTGACAGGCAAATGCTGATCTTGGAGATCAAAAACATGAAAATATCTGGAAAAAAATAAATTATTCAGATGTGGTGTTGCACATGGAAAATGCACACATGAATCTAGAAACAAATCAATTATTGAATGTATCTAATTATACATATGTTTATTACATTAATCAATTTGTGCAAATAATTGTCATAACTGAGTACAAACTAGATGTTTGTCATTTACACATATTGTGTCAGATATTTGCCTATGAATTTACATAGTAACATGTGAGACGTTGCATCATAAAGGGTTAACTTCCTCATGACTTCCTCATGTTATAAACACAAAAATGGATAATCAGAAAACAGAGCATGATTATTTTAAACAATTGCAACAATTACTTTTGGTCTATACTAATATTCTGAATTAGTCTGAATAATAATGAAGAAAATTACATTTCCCTATCACTGTCCAAATCAAATAGCAATACAAGTTCTCCCAGTAGCACCTGTGTAGATATCACTTGTCAACACCTCCTACTCTGGGATCACTTCAAGGGCCTTATCTTCCCTACAAGATGAGACATGATTCGTTTACATTTTCCCTTTTCAAAGCAACAAGTAGTAAAAGCCAGAAACTCCACCAGACCTATATTTTTCACGTTCCCTGTCACTGTCATTCATGCCCTTTCACTTAAGCTAGATATAAGCATATTTTCCAAAGGAAATAAATAACAGTCTGAAGAAACTCCCCACAGATTTGTCTCTAATCATCTCACTACCTTTGCTTTGCTTAGCAACACACTTCAGAGCTTTTCAGTGGAAGTATTATGGGTTTTTATGGTGTCATAGCATTTTCTGCATTATTGGTGCTTCTATTTCACAAAAGCGATAGCATTAATTAGAATCAAATGCCAGCAGACATGTATTAGTAGCTGTACTAATCCCAACCTGTAATTTTATTACTCTCATATGCTTATTTCTTTTTTCTCTAAAGATTACATGTTGTTATTCTTAATCAAACTGTGGAAAAAGTCCAAACCATTGACCCTTAAAGTAACTCTTTTGGCTTCTGGATGAAATTATTTATCTTTTGTTTAAATAGGATTTTCATTTTGCATATCCTGCCTGAAAGTTTACTTGCTATTTTAAAATAGTTCAGGTAGTTCATAAAGAGAGCTAATAGCAACAACCAACATTCAGTGTCAGTCCATACAGATTAACTGGTGTAGAGAAAAACAAAAATGAAAAAGTATATGTATTGTAAAAGTATTGCTATGGTGAAGCGGGGTCCCTGCAGAGCAGACTTCTCAGCTCTGTATCTTCCCCAATCGCCTCTTACCTCTCGGCGGCCACGGCTGTCATGGAGTAAATGCTCACAAACATCGCGGTGATGGGGAACCAGTTC
>JAVHNF010039062.1:0-11339 GCA_034783455.1 Micropsitta finschii
CTTCCTTCCTTCCTTCCTTCCTTCCTTCCTTCCTTCCTTCCTTCCTTCCTTCCTTCCTTCCTTCCTTCCTTTCTTCCGTCCTCCCTTCCTTCCTTCCGTCCTTCCTTCTTCCTTACTGTGCCAAAAGGTGACAGAACTTGCCCTATGTGGCAGAGGAAATTGGGGCAGACTTAAATTGAGCTTGGATGTTCTGGCTTTTTGGCTTTAGTGCCTTACCGTGCTTGCTCCCTTGATGCTAGCAGGTCTCTTCAGTAGCTGATGCTCTGCACATGCATGGGTTGAAGAAGTTGATGTAGGGATATTTAGCCCTTTCTGCAACACAAAGCAAGCAGTGGGGAGGAGATAATGTTGGGGAGAGGAGGAAGGAAGAGAAAGTCCTGAATGTAATCCAAATCTTTGGGCTCTTTTTTTGGAGATTTTTGTTTGCAGCATGGTCTCCTATGAAATTACTAAACTATATGCTTGTGGTGTAAATATGGATCAACAATAGCACAGATTGCCATATGGATCAATCTAGAAAGATTAAAAAGTAGCAGTTGATGCATGTCCTACAGCTGCCTTGTAAATCTCATTATAGCCTCAACCAAGATATGCAATGCCTGAAATATTCTGGGTTCTCTATGATTACGCTTGTACTCTGCAATTTGTTTTAATTAAAAATTAAATAATCAGGAGTGCAAAAAAAGAAACCTAAGTCTTTTTCTGCATTTATATGTGCAACTCCCCATTGCTTCCAGTAGGTTACTTCAACAGCAAAAATTTGACCCAAAAACTAACTACAAATATTCCATTAATAAATACAGGGACAGATTTGTAGCATGTAAATCACTGTAGCTCCACTGATGCCAGTGTAGTTATTCTGATTTACATCAGCTGAGGAGTTGGCCTGTGGAATTCACATTCCTTCTAAGATCAAAGATGTGTCAGCAAATGGTAAACTTCATTTGTATTTTTCAGCCTTCTAATTTAAAAATAGCCAAACTGATTTATTATTAAACGGCTGGGCTCTTATGGCGAGACTTTGTATGCCACGTTTCAGCCAGACGCCACTCTTGCAGCCAAGCTGTAAATCCTTCCAAAATGGGGTTTTTAGCTGAAATGCTGAAAACTCTAATGCTTGCGGGTACTGCTGTGTCATATTTATAATGGATGGGCTAATCTAACCATATCCTAAAAAATGAAAGGCATGAGGGGCCGGATGGCTCAGAGGGTTGGCAGAATTGCCAACTTAAATTCAGTCATAGCCAGAAGTGACAAAGTTGTTACCATTTTTGGAAGCCTATGACATGCATTCTTGAGGCTGTCAGTTTGTTGTCTTTCTCTCTTTTGAGAGGTCAAAGAGTGAGCGAGCCATGGAAGAAACTGGTGTTCCACCTAGCTGCTGTTTTGGTTTACATGGTGCTGTAGCTGGTGCCTTTCAGAAGTACTGCAATGGTGCCCTAAAAAGCTGTGCTCATGTGCTGGGGGGTTGTTGAATGTTTAGCATGGATAGATAGGTAGTGAATAAATTGACACAAAATGTTCGTCAACCATTGGATGGCTGCTGTAATATGGAGAGGGAAGTATTTCCAATATGCTTCCTCACCTGCATCCAGAATCTGTTATACTGTTTATTAGTAAAATTTAAGATAAGACTCAATTTAGGTGTCTGAATACTGTGGGAAGCTTATCAGAACTGTTCAGAACTGTTGACCCTACTAGGAGCATAACACAATTAAATTAAAAGGTATTTCTGAGCTCATCTGGTATAGCCTACCTGCTGAAAGGAGGCACTAGCTTTGAAGTCCAAATTTGAAGTCAGATCCATTTATTCAGGATCTTCTTCAGCTGAATTTCGAGTATCTCAGTGAGTGAAGGTTTTGCAGTCTCTCTGGGAAATCTGTTTGCATTGCAATGGTGATTGAGCAAGTGGGCCAAGAAAGGAACGATGTAAAGTTTGTACTTTTGTTTGACTTTTATTTTTTTAATGGAACTGCACTAAATGCAATAATACTGTTGGTGGCTAATAAAGTCAGGCAGATGTCAACAAAAATCTGCTGGTGCTGAAGGGACAACAGGGCCTTAAGTTGTATAAAAATGGGTGGCCAAATGGAGGGGGAAGAGATCACGGTTGAAGGACAGGCTGTTGCATAAACTCATTGAGCATAAGAAAATGGGGGAATCATTTGTGGATGCTCTAGCAGCAGGGTTAGCTTCAGGTGGATCTTGAAGCCTCTTGGGTTTCAGCTGACTACAAGGTACAAATAAAAATCAGGCTTTGTTAGTTCTTGCCATGTAAATTGCTAGGATCTTTTTTTAAGTCTTTAATTGTGGTATTTAGTTGATAACTAAAGAGCTGCAGTCTCTAGCTGAGACCAGAACCTGGGTTTTACCATTAATGGGTTTTTTTTTGTAATTCTGAAGTTTGGGTGCACTAAACTCTCTGGAAAAGGGCATAGTGGAAATAGTGATACAGAAGGTGAAATAAGGAAGATATTTCTCTTGAGAGCTTGTATTTGTTGAATGAATGGCACCATTACTTTCGAGCTCTTCTAGAAAGAGTTTCTAATCATGCACAGTAACAGGTATTCTAATGGACTCCTACTTGACCATAACACAAAAACAAGTAGTGAAATGGAAAAATAGCTGATGAAGTACACAAGGTAAAATGCACACTTCTCTCTTGGGACTTATGGCTACAAAGCATCACTGAAATAGTTTTGGTAAGAGTCACATTAGGTATTTGCGTGCAGGCTGAGGGTATCCAAACAGCATTTGCTTTAAAACCAGTTTGAGCTATATGGCCCTTTCTCCTCTATGAAAGGTTAATCGTAAGTTATCAGAATTTAGAAGGGGCTTGTGCTGTACATGTGCATGGGTGCAGTGTCTGGTGAAGGTGGATTGTCATTGTCACAAACAGGCTAGTCAAGAGGATGGACTAGCAGCCTTTATTTAATATAGCAGGGGGGTTTATATTTGTTTTACCTTTCAGACATGCACATCCTAATTTTGTGTAAGCTCAGATGTTATTAGCTTGCAAGGGAGTGTGTATAGCACTTCTGAAATCTAATGGGGGCATGGGGCTCTCTTTTTGATCATTACAGGGTATGAGTGTTTTGTAATTCTTCTAGTGCAAAAGAAGCTGTTTGGTGACAGGCATCAAGTCAAATTCCTGCAAGAGCCTGGCAGCAGAATACATTTGTCTATTTAACTGCATGCAAAACACTTGTCAAGACAGATTCTAGTCCCCTCTCCTAAGCAGGGACTCTCACTACCTTGTGTTCCAGATAACCTGGCAGAGAGGCTAGTGCAGAAGCACATGCTGAGCTGTTAGCAGGGCTCTTACCATGTCTCCTGTTCCAGCATCTGCCAGATAGAAGCCTTGCTAGCACATTGCAGTGGGAGAAGAATGAAAGGCAGAAACATTCACATCTGGAGATAGACTAAAGCAGAACAGTCTTTCTTCAGACTCTCTAAAAGATGATGGGTTGTCTCATTCTTTCATACGTTTGCCACCATCTTGCTACATTTGGCAAGAAGTAAGAGGGGTAAACAACTTTCTTTGGGAGAGGACAGAGGGTGAAAGACTATAGGAAGCATGGTGATTCTGAGACTGCTTGAACGTACATGGGTGGTGGGAAAAAGAGAACAAAAGCTTGGAAACGATGCTTCAGCTCCCTCTCTGTTGAAGGAATTCAGTTCTGCTTTGTTTCCTACCCCACTTCACTTGGATGTAGTATAAAAGTTTTTCACACTCGGTAGCTTTGGAATATGCTATAAACTTGGTTTAAAAAGTAAAGGTGTAGAAGGACAGGGCAGAAGTTGCAACTCATACTGTTAGATTTTCGTTTTCTTTTGGGCCCTCTGTGCTACTGAAATAGCGCTCATCTTCATGCTGTGCCTCCTTATTTTTACTTGCTATCTTTGCTTCCCCTATACATGTTACCCTTCTTCCCATTCTCCTCACTTTCATCTCCTGTTGTCTTGATTCCTTCCCTTCCTCTTGTGTGTATTTCTCTCTGCCCCTTTGCCCATTCAAAAGTGTTATTCTATCATTTCAAGTGCTTCAAGTTACCTCTGAGGCTGTCTCCTCCCTTAGCACTAGCTGACCTTTTCTGAAAGCCAGCCTCACCTCTTCAGCATCCAACTTCAGAGGCTAAAGAGGCAGGCAGGCTTTGGCACGTGATGGCCAGCACTGCAGAAGAGTGTATGTGTTTTGGAAGGGGAGGAGGGAAAGATAAGATGGGGTTGAGATAGCTGGAAATGATAAACCTGTCACAAACCTTATTTCTGAAAACTGCAAAAATATTGAAATATCAGAAAGAATAAACCCCCACCCTTGAACTCATACCTTTGTCCACCCTGTGGTTTTACAGAATTCCTGCTTGCTGCGTTGTCATGGCACAGATGCTTTGTGCTGCCTTTTTGTTCTTGTTTCAGCATTGAGAAATCTGTGCTATCTTAATTATTAACCTGTTATGCTTAAGTTTCATTACCTATATATTTTTTAATGTCTTCTGTTGAGGTGACAAATGAAAGTGGTAGTTCTGCCACTGCTGCACTGCTTTAACTTCAGGCTCTGCACTGGCTGTGTTCCTGTAGTAATGACTCTCATAAAAGTCCTTTGATTGTTCTCTGATGCAAATTGAGATCAGCAATAATGCACCATTCTCTTTATAACAATTGTATACTGCTCAACTTCTTTGGACACCTTATTGAAGCATAAGTCAACTTTAGGATAGGTTAATAAATACTGTGGTAAAAATTTAAACACTTGCAAAAAAGCATGCGTCCCTCTGTGCTGCTGGAAAAAGCAGAGCAAACATTTTCTCTTTGACTCAAATAGGTTGGTTTGAGCCTAACCCCTTTGGGGGAGATATGGGGAGAGCACCAAAGTAGGATGTGCTGGTGGTAGGGTAAAAAGGGCTCAAACCACAACAGCTACTGCTACAAGTCATCCTCACTTGAGTCAGGGCAGAATCTTTCTGCCTGCATGTCTGCTGGGCACTTAGTTTACAGCTGATCTATTCCAGCCTATTTGTGGGTCCAGCAGCTACGACAATGAAACTTCAGTGAAAACAAGGTTGCTATAAATTTGCATCTCCCTTTTCTACTCGTATATCTGATGGGGGAAAATGTTAGTAGTGGTGATGTGAGTAAGGAAACAAAATGAGGGGGGGATTTATCACTGTACTCTCAGCCTGTTTCCTGACTGAATTACACCACTTCACCATTACAGCAGTGTTGTGGGAGACTTAATTCAGTAGTGTTTGTAAAGCACAAATGCAAAATAATAATTATCCTCTTACAGACCCTTGTTTGTATATCCACTTCCATTTGGAAATGCCCTCAGACAGAGTAAACACACACCGATGAGCATTAAAATGAACCTGTCAGGAGCAGAGACTCAGTCCACCTCTTGCAATCACCCTTCGTCATGCTCACCCTTACATGTTCAATACCCACCCAAGGCCATTTGTCTGGGCTGGGGTAGGAGTTCCTAGCTTCTGTCTAGCTTTTTTCTTTGTTTGCTTAGTTCTTTGTTTGCAGAGCTCCTATGTGCTCAGTAGAACTTATCAATAGCCATAGCATCTTGGAAAAAAAACACTATTTCATCCTTTTTATGAAAGCTCTAAATATAACTATTGAAGCAAAACAATGCAGTCAGATAAACAAAGAAATGCAGGCAGTGTAAGCAAAAGCCTCTTCAGCAGGTCTCAAGTCAGCCAGTCTTCCTTTCTTTTGTATGTTTTAGCTAGCAGCCCATTGAACTAACAATGAGAAAAAAGGGAACAGAGATTTAATGCTACTTGTCACTGCTCTTTTTAAGATATTAATACTAGTATAAAAGGTATGATTTGAAGGAACTAAAGCAAGGTTGTTCAGCTAGGACTGCTGTTTTCCTTGAGTGTTCCCTGAAGAATAGTTATGGAATAGGGTGATCAGGGCAGCTGGGTCATCTGTGATCGTGGGCCATGTGACACTTCATAGCAGTGCTGCTCCAAGGGGGTTAAACAAGTTTAAACAACTCCTGTCCTTTTGCTGTAACCATTGCTCTTAACTTCATATACAGTCTCTGCCACTGTAGCACACAGGGAAACAGACCTAGGAAGTGATGTGGCTGAAAAACAACCTGCCCAGAAGGACAGTTAATAAAAGGTGGTTTTTCGTTTCCTGAACTTACCCTGCAGCCACATCAGTAACCAGGCTGCAAGTGAGGTGAAGGTGATCTGGAAGCAGAATAAGCTGTTGATGGAGGGGTACTTAAGCCAAAGCTGCCATTAGAAAATTTCTGGCATAACTACAACCTCACAAAAGGCTTTCAGGGTGCAATCTCACTCACAGTAGCAAAACCAATACTTTTGCAACAGAATGAGGGACAAATCCCTGACTTTCTTATTCTCCTTTGCTACTTTCATTGTTAGTCTATGTGCCATGGTTTGCAAGAAGACAAGGTAAAACTAGGGATAGAGAGGAAAAAATGTGTTAGCTTTTAAATGCAAGTAATGTTGCATGTTAGCAATGCATTTTATATTATCTAATTGAATAAGTATAGAAGGACATAATTCAGCAAACCATTGCCCTGTGAGGGACAGTTCTTGAAGTGTGAGAAAAGGAGTGGAAGGTTGAACCCAGGGACTGAACTGCTCACAAAATACACAAAACTTTTGGAAGCACTAGGTGTTGGTCTTGCTTTTCCTTTGAAGTTATACAGAACAGAATTGGCCTTTCCTGAGCACTTTTGAAGGTCCCAGTGACAGGGCAGTCAGCACTTCTCATACAGGTTGGACAGCATGCATGAGCCTGTTTCCCCACAGAAGTCGCTGTGTAAGTGGATCTGATGCATAATACATAGCAGGTAGCTGTGCCTACACCATGGATGCATTCAATAATTGATATTTTAAACATATATCTGTTGTCATATTTGGCCCCTTGGAAGCTCTAGCCCATGTGGTTCAGCATTGACACTGGATGGCTCTGTTTCTTTAGAGGATGAACTTTATCAAGAGGTTAAATCCATAGTGGATGCTGGTGCCACTCAGGGCATATGCTGCACAGTCGTACTAAAAACCCAGATAACATATGCCTTTAAATTTCTCTGCTGTTTAAAAGCCTGCCTCAGGATTTTTTGAAGTGATAAGTAGGTGATAAAATAACAAGTAGGGTTGGCTTTGGATGCTGTCTGGCACATGCAGAACAGTATTTTGTTAGCAAGCACCTGAGCAGTGGTTGTATTTGAGGGAGACAACTTCTGAAGGGCACTGCAGGGCTACCACAGACCTGGCTGTGAGGTCTATGTGGCTGTCAGTCATGACAGCAGACACAGAATCTGCACCTCTGAGAAATAAACACAATGCACAGGTGAGCCTTATGCTTCATTTGGGACAGGACCCTCTGTAATAGAAACCTGGAAAGAAGTGAGATCCCATTAAGCTTCTTCTGCCTGTAACAGATATGTTCCTGGTGAAAATCTGAGTGTGCTGAATCATGCCAGCAATGTGTGGCAGTGCCTCACAGAGATTGGCAAAGGGAATATTGCTCCCTAAAATAGCATGTCTTGACATTATACATAGCAAAGGCCAACTCTATATTACTGCACAACAAATGCGTTTGAATAACTGATTAGCATTTCTGAAACATTCAACTTCTATTCTAAATTACTTAGAAATGAGGGATTTGGGGAACTTGATCCTTTAGGGTAGCTCTAAATATCTTTTTCCTTCAGCTTCTTTATTAAATAAATGGAAGCTTTCCTTCAAGTCAATCCTTCTTTTCTGTTCACTGACAAATAGAAATGGAGTGCAAGGTCTGAGGCTGGAGAATTGAGCTCCTTTGGAGCTGGTTGCTTTGCAAAGGTCAAGGAGCACAAGAGAAACCTCTGGCAAATTGCTGACACGGGAGAGCTCCTAGGGGTTGCCCATCTGGCTATGGAGCCCATGTTTCTGCACCTGCCAGAACAAGGAACATGCTGGGGTTGAGACAGGAGAAAGAGAAGTAAATACAGTTGGCAAAACATCCAACACATCAGGAAGAGCATTCCCTGTGCTCTGCCTGCTGTGCAAATGTTGGCACCAGCCTGGAAATCGGAGCAGCGTAACTGCTTCCCTGGAGGACTCTGATGCTTTGCTTCACCTTAAATTTGGCCTATTATTAATATCCCCCATCTCCCTTGTAGAAGTGATCCATTGCTTTTTATGTCATTTCTTATTTAGGATAATACCATCTGATGTGTCTGGGATGGACCTGTAATTAGTATTGCTTCCTTGCGAAATCCTTGACCAGATACATGAGAATGATTTAACTTCCTCTCCTTACACGTGATTTATCTGTCTACTTTGTGGAATAGATCACAGTTTCCTAATCAGAGCGCTATTTTCATGTGAGTATTTACCCAAAGTAGAGCCTGATATACAAGCATTTTCTACTGGTGTGAAACCTGCTGGTTAGAGAATTCAATATAAAGTATTCTTGGCTAATCATTAATTTGTCTGCTTGCAGTTCATTCATCTTTATTTCACCATTTACTTCATGAGGATAATAGGGAGCATCAAAATCTGAAGACTGATCATTTTTTAGGAGCAAGCATCTGATTAATTAATAATAGCAACAACAATAACCTTAATTTTCCAGGTATTCCCCAAAGAGAGCTGTATTTTAATTGCAGTTGCCACAAGGATGAATGAAATCTCATGGATTCAAGCTTTGGGTTATGGCATTCACTTCACAAGAGTAAGGAGAAAACTGTCTTCATGTAAAGAAATAATTTTTTGGAAGCTTCTACAAATGGCAGAGATGAAGGAAAGATAAATACTGTTGATGGTATTTGGTATGACATTGGTAATTCTCAGAGGAACTCCACAGTGTAGTGTGCCAGTGTAGATGTTCTTTGCTTTTATGAAGGTGACAGACTTGACCTGTGATGTACTAGTTACACCCTGGACAGACTAGAAATGTCACAAACTGCTAACAGTTACTATATAAGATATAAAAGCTTCTCTTTGGAAAGCTGTTACACTTAAAAAGGTGGGGGGCAAGGCACTTCCTTACACTAAGGTTTTGCTTTTTTTTGCTCTCTCCTCCCATATGACAGTATACATGCCAGAAATTACTGGGGACAGAAAAAGCAATTTTAGCAAGCTTAAAAATTAAATGATCCAATGGCAGTGAATAGATACAGCATTTTTTTGCTGTTTAAAAGGCTTTGTGGTGTATGAGTTTGAATGGGACTGGGAGAAATATGTAAGAATTTCTTATACATGAAGAAGGTGCGGATGTTGGGAAGGTGTGTGACTAGTAAATTCTGTACTGATTTATCATGGCGAGCACTTACTGTAAGAGCACTTCAGTCACTACAGCTTAGCTGTGCACTGGGCTTCTCCGGTTTAAACTCATTGTGGCACGTAACTGGAAGGAGTTGGTTACTAGAAAGATATTTATGCATATGTCTTTTGCCCTGGATGAAGCTGTATGCTAGATATAAATGCACCACGTGTATATTGTATATCACTAAACATGGTGAATTCTGCCCTTCAGAGATCCATGCCCAGCCTGATGAGCCCAGCCATGCGTTGAGCTTGCAGTTCTGCTTTAGTCCCACTCATGTGTTGGGTTCTGGTGTAGGATGTATTTCTACAGCAGCCAGAGGCAAATTTTGTTCTTGGAGTTCGTGGTACACATACCATTAGGCTGTCTTTGGTGCTCTATAACCTTGCTTTGCACTTGGCTAGGGAATGGCCACCGTATACAATGTTTAAATTGCAGGATTTCTTTTCAAGATCAAGTACTTGGTCTATAAAACATATTATCAAGCTTCATGATGAATGAGGAGCTTTTATTTGCTCTTTCCTATGTGTTTTTATAGGATGATCTAAGGTTAGTGGTGAAAATGAAAGAAATGCATGTAGATGAATCTTTCATTAAAACTTTGTTTCAGTAAACTGGGAAGTGAAACAGCTGAGTATCTGGTTGGTTTGAATGCACTTGTAACTTCAGCTGGAACACTTTTGAAACATTTTCAGGCATTTAAATTACCTATTTGGATATTTGGTTGGTTTATATGGCTGTTTGTTTTCAGAGGAAGTCCATCTCTGAGCAAAACGGTCTGGCTTGCCCACCCCAAATACACACTAGTGTCTTAGTCTGTACCTAAAGTGCTTCACAATGCAGCAGATTAATGCATGAGCGTGTTCTTTGTAGGCTGGTGTACAGTGTAAAATGCTACTGTGCTCAAACACAACTGTAGAGCCCTGGCTGCTTGGGAACACCGTTGCTGATTGCTGCCCTGTTCCTTGTGAGTATATTTGGCTATGATAACATTGGTAAAGAAAAGCCATTAGACTCACTCTTGGAAAGTTTTAGTCAGATTGTTTTGATCTTAAAGTCAAATATGCTTGGATCAAACCCTTCCAGGGCTGACTTTGGTGCAGTTCGATTTATTACAATGGAGGTGCATTATTTAACGATATCACCTCTAGTCTTCAAAGTCAACAACTGCTGCACTGGAGGCAAGCGTTGGTAATTGATGTTTGAAATATTAGCTGGTCAAAGGCATGTGTTTACTAAAATATAGTTGAAGTTTGCCCTTGCTTGTTTATACTTCCAGGGAGCTTTTCACTTGCTTATCACTTGATCCCATTTTCTGTTGGACTGTTCAGCAAGCCCCAGCAATATACCAAACCTTAAGCAATAATTAATCTAGTTTATCTCTTGAAGTGAAAGCTGACAGTTCAGAGTAGTGCCAATCTGAAATCTGTTGCTGCTGGACCCTCTCACTATGTCATTTCATAGTTACAGGATGTCAGCCTCCATTAAATTGTGTCCCTTTTGCCTCCACAATAAAGTTCTCTGGCAAGTCTTTGTGGGTTTTTAGAGGGTTTTGGGGTTTTTTGCATGACTCCAAAGTGTCAGGCAGCTGGATCTGGCTGTAATTTCTAGGAAGAAAGAGTTCAACTGCCTCTGTGGGTTCAGATAAATGCTTTAAGGAAGTTATAATTAGTCAACATTTAAAAGATTAAGGAAAGCTTAAGAGAGCCCTGGACAGAAGGGTGTTGATGGGAACCTGCTCACCTTGTCTCCTGTAATGCTGGAAGATCCTAGAGGAGAAAGGAAGTGCCCAAAAAGAACAGCTGCCAGATTGCCTTGGCATAAGGATGCTGAAATTGCCAGGAAGCAGTTTAGGGGTTTGCCCAAAATGAGTTAAAATTTAGGGGTGCTTCTGTCTTTTTCTGTAGCTTGTGGAAGGTATTGGAAATACTTGAAGATTATGAAGTGTCTGCTGACAACTCTATTTGAGGAACATCCTCCTAGTTGAAAATGATACCATTTGTTTTGAGTCATCTTTATTAGCATGCCAGCTAAAC
>JAVHNF010039082.1:14956-25010 GCA_034783455.1 Micropsitta finschii
GATCAGAAAGTCCTGTTACCGTGGTCATCCACAGCCAGAGCCACCAACCCCACGGCTTGAATCACCTCAGCTCAACAGCAAACCCTCCTTACAGGAAGAGGACGCAGTGGGCTCACATCACAACCACACACAGTGCCCTGCTGGCAATCCAGAGCTCAGAGATGCGGTGCTGAGGAGAGAGCTTGGCCAGGACCCTCAGAAACCATCAGAGCTGTCCTCAGGAGAGGAGGAGGAGTGGGAACAGAAACAGTCCCTGTTGCATCGCCGGTGAGTTGGGGCTCTCCCAGCTCTGTGCAGCTCTCTGGCAGTCCTGAGACCTGCCTGTCCCACCTCTGCAGCACAGTTCTCATGCAGGATGCAGAAGCAAATGCTAAATGCATCTGGGGTCAGTGATTTTGCTGCTGACAGCTGCCTGTTTGCTAGGGAGCCAACTACCATCTTTCCCAACAACCACTACTGTTCCTGTCTCCTTCTGAAGCCTGTGGCTCATGAAGAGTCCTTACTGGGAACAGCTCCAGCAGCGCCCAGACACAGCTGATAAATCCTCTGCTCCTTTTAGAAATGGGATCCAAAGCTGGAGCAAGAAAGAGATTTGCAAGCTGAGCGAGGAGCTGAGTGGAGGCAATGCCCATTCCATTCAGGAGGAGCAGCTGGAGCTGTCCAAAGGCAAGTTGGACAGGCTTCTTCGGGCTGGGGGTGCTTTGTTGGGTGCTGTTGATGTGGGCCCAGAGGATGTGAATGGAGCAGATGACAGTCTAGCTGCTTTTGTTAAGCAGAAGCTTGAACTGCTGGGGTCTGGCAAGAGTTACATGCATTGGTGGAAGCTGCAGGTGACTTCGGTGATGCTGTGCCAAGTCTTGGCTACAGATCAGAGATGGGACTTGTCATTCTGTCACCTGGCTGCTAAGACAGAACATTCCTTACCCGGTACTCTGTGTTGCAGAGGTCTGTAGGAGGCGGCTGCCAGGGAAGGACTCCGAATGGAGGCTGGTGCAAGCGCAGCAGAAGATCCGAGAGCTGGCCATCAACATCCGCATGAAGGAGGAGCTGATCACAGAGCTCATTAAGACAGGTGAGAGCTGCTGGTGGGAATACAAACCCATGAAATCTCTTCCTAGTCATGATGCTTGGTTCCTGTTCTAATCCTGTATTGCTTGTGCTCAGTTCCTTCACCTGTAGGCAGCAGAGCCCCGTTTCCCCATCCCTCTGTGGTGTAGTTAAGGGAAGGGGAGCATTCATCTCAGTAGGCCAGGGGGGGAAAGAGAGGAAAGGTCTACCCCTCAGCAGGATGCTGGCTGCAAGGAAAGGAGCCTGGAGGTCACAGCAGAGGGCATGTGTTGCAGGCAAGGATGCCCAGGCTCTGAACAAGCAGTACTGCCAGAAGATTGGGGAGCTGGAGCAGGAAGCAGAGCAAGTGAGGGCAGAGCTGAGTGACAGCCAGAAGCAGCTCCAGGAGCTGGAGGACAAAGAGGCCTGGGACCCCAGGGAGAAGCACAAGCTGCAGGAGTACCGCACACGAGTGGCTGCCGCGCAGAGCAAGGCACGGGTGAGTAGGAAGGGATCTGTTCATGCGGGGAGGTGGGCAGGGGCAGTGCTGGGGGCACCCCTGCAAAAGGTATGGGGGAGAGAATGCACCCCAAGGGCAGCTTCTGCCTCCACCAGGTTCTCAGCAAGAAGAAGCAGGCGACGGAGAGGCTGGTGTCGCTGTCAGCCCAGAGCGAGAAGCGAGTGCAGGAGCTGGAGAGGAACATCGAGCTGATGCGGCGGCAGCAGGGGCAGCTGCAGCGCCGGCTGCGGGAGGAGAGCAAGCAGAAGCGGCGCCTGGAGACAGAGGTGAATAAGAGGCAGCACCAAGTCAAGGTAGGAACGGGCAGGAGCAGCTCTGCCCCTGTGGTATTTGTGAGGATGGCGATGGGTGGGCTCTGCAGGCTGCTGGGCAGGCTGGGGTAGCTCTGGTGGGGTCTGTGGTTGGCTTGGAGAGCACAGGACCTTAGGAGTATCAAAAGAGCTAGCAGAGCATATAACCTGTCCCTCAGCCTATAGAGCAAACAGGTTCTGCCCTTTTGATGCTCACAGCTGCTCTTCCCCACATAGGAGCTGGAACTGAAGCACGAGCAGCACCAGAAGATCCTGCGCATCAAGACAGAGGAAATAGCAGCTTTCCAGAGGAAGCGGCGGAGCGGCAGCAATGGCTCCGTGATCAGCCTGGAGCAGCAGCAGGTACAGGCACAGTGACCTGGCCTCCTCCTTGCTGTGCAAAAGGGCCTGTGGCACACTGCAGGCTGACAGGGGAGATCTCAAAGCAGGAAGCTCAGCTTGAGATGAGACCTAGCCCATCCTGCCCTTGAGGAGGACAGCGCATAATGTCACTTGTACCTAGTAGCAGAGGACTTGTCTTACCACCAGGACCTCTTCTAAATCTCAGTATTAGTAAAGAAGGTGTGAAGTCTTGTCTGTTAGCAGAAGGGTGGTAGGAGATGCAGCTCCAATGACTCCTGGGGGATTTAGCTTAGCTCTGCCTCTTGGAGGAGCTGGAAAGATAAAACCAATGAAGTCTGGACTACAGGGATAGCAGAGATGGAATCAAGACTCTTGCTCTGATCTAGACCCCACTGCTCTGTAGCAATCCTGGGCATTGCTGCTGCTGTCTGCATTCACATGCATGCCCTTTGCTCTCCCTCTATCAGAAAATTGAGGAACAGAAGAAGTGGCTGGACATGGAGATGGATAAAGTTCTTGAGCAGCGCCGGGCCCTGGATGAGCTGGAAGATGAGCTGAGGAAGCGGGAAGCTATTGTGGCCAAAAAGGAAGTCCTGTTGCAGGAGAAAAATGGCCTGGAGAGCAAACGACTACGCTCTAGCCAGGTAGAACAAGAGTATGACACCTCAACCCCTTGATTTCCAGCAGAGCTGGGAGGCTGGAAGGACTGGCTGTCAATCTGGGTCTGGCAAGGGGCTGCAGGTCAGGATGAGGTGGTGGTGGGAAGTGGGGAGGAAATCTGCCTCTACAGAAGAGGCCTCTGAGCTAGTTGGTTTGACAGCCTTTGGCTTATGTGTGCATGTGGAGTCATTCGACTTATGGAGGGAGTAGAAAGGGGTTAAGGGCCTGACTTGCCTTCAGAGCAGATTCCTTGAGCATCTTTTGCTGCAGGCCCTGACAGATGACATAGTGCGTGTGTCCAGCCGCCTGGAGCACCTGGAAAAGGAGCTAACAGAGAAGAACGGACAGCTGCGCCATGGCAGTGCCCACAACCAGCAGCAGATCCGACAGGAGATCAACAACCTGCGCCAGGAGAAGGACCAGCTGCTCAAACAGAGGTTGGAGCTCGACAACAAGCTGCGCCATGGCACCCTGCTGTCCCCAGAGGTAACTATCCTTGGGCTGTCATGTAGGAGCATGAGGTAGTGAGAGAAGGAAAGACCTGAGCATGAGGTCATTAACAGATGCTCCCCCACATCCCCAGCTTCTTGCCAGCACTGTTGAGATGACAAGTGAGGTTAGGGCATGGTGAGGTTAGGGGTTGGAGGCAAATGATCTTAAGGTCCTTTCCAACCCTAATTATTCTATGAGACAGAGCAAACCCTTTGCTCCCTAGTAACTGCAGCTCTGCCCTGGCAGGAAGAACGGATCTTGTTCCAGTTGGATGAGGCAATTGAGGCTCTGGATGCAGCCATTGAATACAAAAATGAGTCCATCACATGCAGGCAGCGAGTCCTGCGGGCCTCAGCCAGCCTGCTGTCCCAGTGTGAGATGAACCTCATGGCCAAGCTCAGCTATCTCTCCTCCTCCGAGACCCGAGCTCTGCTCTGCAAGTACTTTGACAAGGTAGGACACAACTGCCCTCTTGCCCTGTAAAGTCAGGCCACAAAGCCATAGCACTGTGATCCCCACATGGCCCACAGCCTGGGAGACGGGCTTAACTAGTCTTACGATTCATGGATCCCTGGAGTGGCTCTGCTACATCATTGTAGCCATGTGTTTGTGTTCCATCCTGGGGCAGCTGTGACATCCCAGAACTACTAACCTTCATTCCTGTACCAGGCAACTAAGTAGATGAGGCTCGGTGGGGCAGGAAGCCTTCCCAGGCTCTGAAGGAGCTGAGGTGTCCCTTGCTGTTGGCCCTGGCCAGGTGGTGACACTGCGAGAGGACCAGCACAGGCAGCACATCGCCTTCTCGGAGCTGGAGATGCAGCTGGAGGAGCAGCAGCAGCTCGTATACTGGCTGGAGGCAGCAGTGGAGCGGCAGCGCCTGGAGATGGACCGGCAGCTCACCCTGCAGCAGAAGGAGCACGAGCAGAACATGCAGTTACTGCTCCAGCAGAGCCGTGGTAACCACCCAGCTCCTGACACAGCAGTGGCGCTGCTTCTTTCTTTCCCAGGGCTCGAAATGACCTTGTTTTCCCTTGTAGAGCACATGGATGAGGGGCTGGCCAACAGCAAGCTGCAGTATGAGGCAAGGATCCAGGTGCTGGAGAAAGAGCTGAGCCGTTACATGTGGGCAAACCAGGAGCTGAACCAGAGGCTGAACAGCATGAGTGTCCATCCTGGACAGACCAAAGGTGAGAGGAAAGCCAGGCTGGGGCTTTGCTGTTCCTACCAAAGTAAAAGGAAGGGAGTTTAAGTGGAGTTTAAATTCCTGTCCCTGGCAGCAAGAGCTTGTAGCAGAGTCAGGAGCAGTGCAGATCATTGCTGGCCTTGAGCAAGCACTCTGGAGGTACTTTGATGAGAAAAGATGTGGATCCTCATCTCAGTGTACTATCTCCCAGCAGGGATGGAGAGAAGCATTCATGGGGCTGGGGACAGAGCTCCCCCTGCACTCGGGACCTGTGAGGAATCCAGCCTCGGGGAACAGCCCATGCCTCTGACTGTCACTGAAGAAAGCCATCGGGTCAGGGATGAGAGCAGGGACCTGGTACACGCGCCTTTGCCATCGACATGGAGACGTTCCTCCCTGCCCAGCGACAGCCCTGGGGACATTCGACAGAGGGATGTGGAACACTTGCCAAGAGCAGGGCAGCCCCCTGAGGTGCACCCTCCTCGCAGCCTCCCTCCTGCCTCCAAGCCCTGGCGGGAGCTGCGCAGAGCAAGCCTGACAGCAGCTCCTCACCACCCTGCCATGATCGATGTGAGGAAAAACCCCCTCTAGGTACAGCCTTAACCCTTACCTGGCACGGGGCCGGAGGAGGTGATGTGGCTGATGTGAGCTTCCTGCCCCTCGAGCCACCCTCGCTACAGACCTGTTGCATTTCAGAGGCCTGAGGAAGAGAAGATGTGACTTGCTATCAGGAGGGAAGCATAGAAGGTGTGGGCCCATCAGCCTACATTGCTGCCCATCCAAGACAGCACTGCCTGGACACCTCTCCTGCTGCACCCTCCATAGCTTAAACACTGAGAAGTGGGAGATGGACACCTTCCACCCTGGCCTCTAACACTAAAACATGTTTACAGCTTGGAAACCTCTGCAGCCTCAGAGGAGATGCTCTGCACTTCTGCAGAACTTGTATATAGATTTTTGTAGCAAATTTGGGGTTTTTTTACATTTCTACTGTAACTTTTCTAATAAAGCAGAGTGTTATCAAGCAGTCACTTGTCAGAGGGTCCTTAATGGTCCTAACTGGTCACTTATTCCAGGTATGTAGAAAAGGATTTCAATTTAAGGGAACCAGCTTGCTTTCAGTGTCTTCTTAAACTTTAAATACCAGCTTTGTAAATGCTCACAGCTAGAGCTGGTCAGCTCTCTACATCATGCTGCTGCAGGAAAAGCATCTCCAGGCAGCAGCAGCATTGTCTGAAGCATCCAGGATAAAAGTGTCTTTGTCTGTGTCTTAATGTTGCAGCCTATAAGCTACTTCAAGCAGCGTTTCCTATTTTGAGGAAAAATTCCTGGTTGGATGTAAGGGAGATTAAATACAATTTTGCAACTTAACACTGACACCATCTACCTCAGAAAGGGGGACTTAAGTTTAACCCTTGCAGAGCAAGAAATGAAAGCCAAGGTCCCCACTTTAAGGGGGGAAACAGCAGCTCAGCTATTTGCTCTCAAAACAGCCAGATTCTTCCTTCAGCCCAAACCACAACCACCATTTGAGGAGTAGCATACACCAAGTTCAAAGCCAACATCAGAAGTAGGACCCACCTTCTGATCTTCCTCCTACATTCTTGATCTTGCTTTGAGGGTGGACATTACTGAGGGCTCTGTGTGTGGTTGGGAGACTTTATTTCCTGCTGTTGAAAACAAAGATCTCCAGTAGGTAAAAGAATCCATCCTACTTGTAAGTAGTAATCTTGGAGCTCTATGCTTGTGTATCCATCCATATCCTTGAAGCAAGTGCATCTCTCCCACAAGCAAAACAATCACTGGTAATCAAACCATTCCTCCCCATCAGCAGTTAAGTTTTCCTGCAGAAATAGTATTTCCAGGAATTCCAACCAACACCATCTAAGCCCCTCAAAGTCAAGTAACAAACTTCTGCATTGCCATGGTGACCTTAGGTTTTAGGGTGACCTCACACTATCTTCATAGCTCTCTGCTTCCTGTACATCCACTAGACAGAATGGGGTGACTTCCCCTATATCCTGCTGGGCACAAACAGATCACTATCTCAACGGAAAAAAAACTCAGCCCTTCCAAAGTAATGCAAAATTTCAGCCCTTTAGGCTGCATCTTGAGCACAGTCACAGCTCCCGCTGTCTTCATGGGGTTACCACACAAGCACATGTCACAGGCAATTGAGTCACTATTTAATCAGTGACAGAGTCTGGTAAAGAACAGTCTTTGACATCTCCTGCTATTCTACCCAACTCTGGCCCACTGCAATATACAGAAAAGGACAATGCAGTTAACTCCATCAGCACCAGCTTACTCAGCTGTGGCCAGGAGCTCATACACCAAACCATGCATGATCTACAAAGAGAGAAAATTCAAACTCCTCCTCCTGTTCCCTATTCCCAGCTGTTATCTTTCCCCTCCTCTGTACTCTTTTGGCATTTGTCAAGTATTTCTGAGTAACTTACTCATTAATGCAGTTCATCTGCTTGTTATTTTTCCCACTAAACTCACAGCAACAAAGAGATCCAGTAAGTGTCAGGCCAAGACACAGAGCAGAGGCATACAGCTTGTTTTGTACCCACTCACCACCAACATCCTTCCTGCAGCCCCAATCCCTTACCCATCACTTGGGCTAAAGACAGATTTCTGATTAAGTGACACAATGCAAATTCACATCAGTTTATTTCACAAGGAAGTTGTAGAAAAGTGACAATTCTCCCTCTTCGGCAGAACTGAACCTTCACTGCAAAACTCAGCTACCACATGTAGAAATGCCAGAAAGACCTAGCCAGGCTTTGACTGGATGGAGAGATGCTGTAATTGAGGTAAAAACTAATTCAAGTACACCACACTTCTGGAGTGGTCCTTATTTCCACTGTCATATGCCATATGCTTGCATCTAGTCTCCTACCAACGCAAGACAGCTCCAAGCCCAGCACCAAATACAAGGTCCCTGTCACAAAGCATGTTGTACAGCAGGGATTATGCAAAGTTTCCCATACTGTTCTGGCTCCAAACTTCAGCTGAGCAGCTTTTTCCGTAAGTCCTGCTAAGGGGACGCTTCCTGAAAGCCGGGATGTGAAATGGAGACAGCTCCTGGTTGGCAGCAATTTGGAAGGCATCAGTTTCTTCTACAAAATAGAAAGAAGAAATTAACGTTACACTTTGCCTGAGCTTACTGGAGGCTCCAAGAAATACCAACTGGATACAAAGAATGGTAAGCTGCACTTCTTACTACACTACTCTTTTGTCACTGCTACCCCCTTCCCACAGTTCCCAGTTCATGCCAAGCTTCTTGGAAGCATGCAAGATGGAGACAATGAAATGACATTGTCATTTAGCTGCAGGCAGAGAGCACTACCGCCTTTCCTCATGGCATAGGGGTTACCTTGAACACGATTCCTCCGAGGCGGCGGTGTCTGTCCCTGGCAAAGGAGCGGAGACTGGGTCAGTGCTACAAGGCTGCTAGCAGAGAGTGCGCTTGCGCTCTTCACTGGTGGGGTTGAGCCTGGAGAAGAGAAGGCTGCGTGAAGACCTCATAACAGCCTTCCAGTATCTGAAGGGGGCCTGCAAGGGTGCCAAAGAAGGACTTTTCATCAGGGACTGTAGCAACAGGACAATGGGTAATGGGTTCAAACTAAAACAGGGGAAGTTTAGATTGGATATAAGGAAGAAATTCTTTACTGTGAGGGTGGTGAGGCTGGAATGGGTTCCCCAGGGAAGTTGTGAATGCTCCATCCCTGGCAATGTTCAAGGACAGGTTGGACAGAGCCTTGGGTGGACTGGTTTAGTGTGAGGTGTCCCTGCTCATGGCAGGGGGTTTGGAACTAGATGGTCTTAAGGTCCTTTCCAACCCTAACTATTCTATGGTTCTATGACTTCCTCACAATGGCAGAAACAAGATCTAATGCTACCTTAGTTCCAACACAATGCTTTAGGACACAATGCTTAAGTCATCTAAGCCTTCTCCTCCTTTTCAGGACAAAGGTGACAGACCTCCCACTCTTTAATTTCATCTTTTCCCATGCCTCTTCATCCGCTACAGCACTAGGAGTATCATCTGCCATCAAAATGTTTATAGACTAAAACTAGAAATAATCAGAGTTGTTAACATTTAAATTATGTTGTATATGCTGAAATGTTATTCTTTATCGGAATTGCAGAAAGTCCAAATTCTAATGTAGAACCTGGTAATCAGAATACCTTAAAGACATAGCAGAAAGATGTTAACACCTACTACAATATGATGGCAACCTCACCTATACACTAGCTTCATGTAAGGGCTTGGATTGTGACTTCAATAATCCTCCTGAGTTATTCCAGTTAAGTCATCCTGGTATAGGACTTCCCAGCTCAAATAACTGACAGGTCTGCAAGGGCCAAATACAAGAACTCTAGCCATTCTTTAGCTAAGACAGTCCTGTTCTCATTTAATCTCTACATATATAGAAATAGACAGTCAATCATCCTATGAAATCTGTTGCTTAAGTTTTGATAAGATGAAAATTTTACTTTTCAGAGTTTTCTGTGAACTGCAGAAGAGAATATTTTCTATGAGAATTGAAGTCTAGAGTTTTCCATCATATAGATTATTTCCCAGAACTTGCAGAATGCCTACTAATCATTCAAAACAGTCTACAGTAACTAGTGAGCAAACATTGAAATAGAAATGTCTGATAAAAAGGCTTAAAAGGTTTGGCTGAAGTGTAAGTGTAGATCAATTTTCAGTTCAATACATCATGAAATACATTTTCTGAATAGATCTGGAAGTGTTAAATTTACTAAACCTGACAATATAAACTAATTATCATATTTCTTTTAACATGTTCACAAACATTAAAGCTAAATGTCTAGATATTACCCAAATACCGAGACTGAAGAGTGTACATTATTCTTCACAGATGAAAAGTTTAATATCTACTTCATACCTATGAGTAAAAGCTTAAGAACTCTGGAAAACAGCCTTCCAAATATTATTGGTGTAATAATGATAAAAAAAAAATAAAATATTCTATTCCAATGGAAGCTAGTAGCAAAATTCCCATTTCTTCAGTAAAATAGAATCAAAATTAGAACATCATCAAAAGATACTGTGCAGGTTTCTTCAAGGATAGGGATGTTAATAAAGGAACTACTGATAAACCTTTACAATGGTATCTTGAAGACTTCATCTCTTTCAAGATCTCTTGCAGAGGTTGTTTCAATATGAGCCTTATATCACAGGAACACTTTAATTTGTGCCACCATAAAGTCTGCTATTCAGCGTTTTCATTTTAGTCTTTTTCTTGCTTCATATTTAATATCCCAGATCTTTTTATTAAAATCCATATGAAAGGTATTGTGATATCTTTACAGTGCTCTCCTTTCAAACAAAATAATATCCTTAATAACAACGCATTTACTTCTCCATTTCTTACATATCTACACTTCCAGCTGGTGGCCATGGAGGGAATCACGTTGCACATAGGGACTGATGGAGTCTCAGGTCACCTCACTTGGTACCTT